>WEKY01033011.1:0-21439 GCA_013390045.1 Picathartes gymnocephalus
GTTAAAATTCAAGGCATCAAGTATATAAAAATTACATTAGTGAGAGTCAAACATTTTTTAAAAATACAGACTTTAAAAGCTGGCAGAATCACTGTATAATGCTGTCTTCATGCTGACAATTTCTCTTGACTAATTCTACATGGTTCATAACATCTCTATGTATGTATCTCATCTAAATGAGAAGACATAGAGAAGACAGATTATACCACTGCCAACAGTATCTTCTTCCAGAATCTTATCATCCTGATAAAAAAACCCACCTGCCTAATTTCATAGAATCATGGATATCTTGAGTTAGAAGGGACCCATAAGGATTATCTTCTCTGCTTCTCAGGGGACTATCTGAAGAACAGTATGACTAAAAGCATCATCCAGACACTCCTTGAACTCTAACAGGCTTTGTGTCATACTATTTCCCTGGGGAGTTTATTCCAGTGACCAATCATCCTCCCAGGGAAGAACCTTTTTCCTAACATCCAGTTTGAACTTTTCCTGACACAGCTTCATATAATTTCCATTTAATTTTTCCCATTTTATCATTCAGCCATTGGTTCCTCTTTCCTATACTTTTTTTTCCAAAAGTGTTCCTTTGCTGGTGTTGGGGTTTTTTTCCCCTGTAAAGCTCCATAATTCTATAACTATACTAATTTCTCAATAAGTCTTCCTGAGAGGTAGGTACACTTAGCTAAAAAAACCCCTGTTTGTGTAGTAATTTAAATATCTTCTGCATAATAAGTTTTTTAATCTTCCTTTAAAAAAATGTTGACTGCAGTTTTGTATTGTCTTTTAGTATTATCCTATAACTATAGAAGACAGTTACGATATCATATTCATATTCCAGCTCATTAGTTAGCTACTTTTCTGGGTTGCTGTGGTAGTCATGCAGGTTGAATCTTTTCCTTGTGGAATTCTGCTAATGCTCCATTCTAAAAAATACTTAAGATTTTTCTTTCTCTAGGCAGAATTTAGAAGAAAATTGCAATTCCCTTGTGAACTCTGTGTTTAGCATTTTCATCCCTGTATAAGTTACCATTTCTGTGCATCATTGATTTCATTCTCACGGACCTAGATATGCAACAAACAATATCCTCCTATGCTGGAGGCTGGATGGAAGCTATCCACGCAGTGCATTCTGCCCTTCCATTTGGATGTTCTTTAAGGTAATGAGTAGTCTGGAGACTGTATCAGTCCTGAGCTGCTGTAGCCTCCTTTTCACGGAGCACAATTAGGAACTGAGAGACAACACTAAACCAAAACTAGTAAAATATTTACAGTCTCCACTTCTGTTAAAATCCATCTGTGCAACCCATTTACGACAAGAAACTTTCCTCTCCCTAGACTTGTAGTACATAAGGACATTTCACAATAGAGTAGTTTGTGTAACAGGTAAGCAAATGTATAGAAGTCTTATGATTAAAATAATATAAAAAAGAGTGTAGTATGGCAGTAGTTTGCTTATTAAAGAAAGAATCAGCTGTATAGTGCTACACTGTCTTTTGCAGAAAAGGAATGCTTTTGAGAAATATATTTTTCGTAAATTGAGGGGAAAGCTCAGCTAAATTGGACTATATTTTCAGAAAATGGTTATATTATCTTAAAAGAACATTGATAAAAATATTATCAGTTAGCCACAACGTAACTGGATAATACCTGTTTCATGTTAACCCTTGCAATAAAACTTGGAAATCTGAGAGAAAAATATTCTATGCTACAGAGCTGGTTTTGCTTACTGCAACAGACTGAAGGTACTGTTACTATAGAGGTACCACTAGAACGGGGTCTTTGGCACTCACCACTGCTTAGAATGACACCTTTGAAGATTTTTGAGGTAATTTACAGGAAAAAATTGTATTTCAAATGTTCCATGTTTTGTTCCCATACAATAAGGCTAAAACTCTTCCCAGCTAGCAGTAATGCTGCATTATCAAATCCATGGATACCGATTTGCAAGTTAGGGCTAGAATGCTGAAGATCGCATTTCTGAAAGCTGGATAGAATCATAAAGTCTTAGAATTACTTAGGCTGGAAAAGACCTCCGAGTGCAACAATTAAGCCAGTACTACCACGTTCAACTCTAAACCCTGCTCCTATGCAGCACAACTACATGTGTTTTAAGGGGCAGTGACTCAACCATTTCCCCAGGCAGCCTATTCCAGCACTTGAACACTTCCTTTCCATAGAGAAATTTTTCCTAATGTCCAACCTAGGCCTTTCCTGGTGCAACTTGAGGCCATTTCCTCTTGTCCTGTCACTTGTTTCTTGGGAGAAGAGATCAAGCCACACCTGGCTACACTCTCCTTTCAGTCAGTTATAGAACGTGATAAGGTTTCCCCTGAACCTCATTTCCTCCAGGCTAAACAACCCCAGCTCCCTCAGATGCTCCTCATCAGACTTGTGCTCCAGAGCCTTCACCAGCTCCGTTGCCTCTGGAGTTGCTCCAGCACCTCAATGTCTTTCTTGTAGGGAGGGGCCCAAAACTGAACTCAAGATTCGAGGCGTGGTCTCACCAGTGCTGAGCACAGGGGGACAATTACTGCCCTGGCCATGTTACTGCTGATACAGGCCAGGATGCCATTGGCCTTCTTGGCCAGCTGGACAAACACTGGCTCATGTTCAGCCACTGTCAACAAGCACCCCCAGATTCCTTTCCACTGGGCAGCTTTCCAGGCTCTCTGCCCCAAAAATGCATTACACAGGGTTGCTGTGACTCCAGTACAGGACTTGGCACTTCACCTTGTTGATCCTCATACAATTGTTCCTGCCAGAAAGAGGTCGTCTATGACAATGACACATCCTTTTTTTTCTTTATGGAAGAGGTTTGATGTAGTGCATAAGCCAACTTAATCTTGACAATACCTCTAAGGCAGATCAGTCTCGGTACCGTGCTCTACTTTACTATTTCTTATGGCAGAACTAAAGGAATAGTTTATGCATGAGGTCCACTTTGACAGGCAACCTATAGGAATTCACATATTTATTCTCATTTCTATATTTATTGATATCATACAGTCAGGGTCAAAAAAAAAATCTGATTTGATTTGTAAAGCAATTAGCTGTAAGAGTTTGTAACAAGAGCGAGAGGGTGTTGATGAGAACTTGCTCTTAGGAGCCTTACAGAACTTTTGCCACCAGTTTTAAGCAGTGTAGTAGGTGGTTTGTTCAACAGTGTTAAGCATGCCACGGTTTAAAATTCTGGCCAGGCAAATTTTGTGCTCTTATTCACCTGCTCTCATTACAGGTGTGATATTCAAGGAATAAATATCAGTGGTACACTGACACTTGACCTCTGGTAAATGGGTAGATTTTGCCATTTATGGGATATAACAAAGACTATCACAGCACTGCAGCACTCTTACAGAAGTCATAGGCATTTGTACAATTATACTAAATGTAGGATTTGTCATGGAGTCTGTCATTTTGATTGCCTCCTTCACTTACATTTTTCAAATATGAATGTTTTTTGAGAAGATGTTTTTTGAGGATATTTTTCACAGACATATTTGCATTGAAGTTTTAATGCTTTTCTTTTTTAAAAGAATGTAGGGCACATTCAATAAGTACAATCTTAAAGTCTATTCTTAAGTTTTATTCAGGTAAACTCAAAGAAGTTTCAAAATGTCAGATTAAAAAGTGAATTTGTGTTGCCTAAATGATAAAGGCTTTGCATCACAGAATTTAGTAGAGTAACAAAGAATCACTCCAAAATTAGAAACACAGGTTCTGCCCAAAAGCTAACATTAATAGAAAGAAAAGGAAGTGGACTTCTGGACTGGAGGTTTATTATGAGAGAAAAAGAAAGAATTTAAAAAGTAGTTTTCCATGGAGAGAATATATTTTAATTAACTGGAATTATGTCTTTAGTTTTCCTACCCTTTGGGACTTTCTTATGCTCTAGGTTAAATCATGTGTATCTTCATTGAGTTACATTTCTGTTATGCCAGTTTAATATCAAAGATTTGATCTCTAGAGCAACCAGTGTACAGCATAGCTGGTGCATATGCTTTCTTCCTTGATCCGTGTTTTTCATTTATTACATTACTCTTTCCCTAGAGGATTTCAGATGCATGTTGATGTCAAATGCCTTTCCAAAAGTAGCTGTCAAGGGAAATAAATACTTTTGGAGTGACTGACTTGGGAGAGAAAATGTACAGATAATAAGCAAGTCAGTAACATACACTTTTATTTTCAGATAAATGATCTGAAATTGGTGGCTTGTCCTCCCTAGGATATCAAAAGGGATCATAAGATTTAGTGAGTGGGAAATATAGAGTGCATTTTGCTTCAGGTGGTGTTCAAACTTCTAGGGTCTTGGAGAAATGCTCTAAACAGGTACAGTGACCTTAATATTTTCCCTCATCAGGAACATCTGATAGCACATGAGACTTGAAACACTTTATTGGATGATTCTTATCCAAAATCTTGTCTCAGCATTTCTGAAAGTTAAGATATTTGAAATACTGATAAAGGCTGATGAGGTTAATGTAAGATGAGAGCCTTGGAGAGATCTAGGTTGACATGAGATTAAAGATTCCAGACAGCTTGTGATAAATTAAAATTTACAGAGAAAATTTCTCTTTCATTTCACCTCAGTAAAGCAGTAAGAGCAAAGCAATGGTCCAAAGGAATCTCTCTTAGTGAACTTCAGCATAAGAAGCCCATGCCTATGCATTATACCATTTAAAATGTACTGCTTGGCAACAGCTTGGCAAGTCCTTCTTCATTCACATTACTGGATATTATTTATATGGAATATAAAGAACTAAAATGGTGGTCACACATATCTCCAGAATTATCTGTGAAACATTAGGATCTGGTTGTTCCTGTCTGTGTAATTAAAAGTAACTCTTTTTCTGTTGGTCACATGTTAATGTGAAGCAAATATTAGTTCTTCAGCAGTCCTTTTTCCTGTTACTGTCTTCAAATATGTTCCTTTTCGTGGCAGCCTTTGATATCTCCATTAGTTATCCTCATTGCAGTAAGTAAGATAAGCAACCAGGTTTTCTTTGGATGCTGACAAAGTATATTTGCAGTGAAGCAGCCTCAGGTCATAATGCTGGTAGCCCTTAAGTGGGATCCTTTGCATTCAAATCTGTTGAATACTTGATGATATGTATATTTGTTTGCAAATTGTTCTTGTGTAAATTAGCTTGTGATAAAAATGCACTTATCACTAAAAAGCAAGGGCCAGATTCTATAATTTTTACTAAATTGTCTTGTGTAATTATTATAACTATGAGTAATTGCATCCGTAGCAGTACAGGCTTTGGGGAACTTGGTTTTTAACAAAGTCAAAAAACCCAAATACATTTGATAAATATTTAATGGAAAAATCTGAATGCAGTCATGGTCCTCAAAATAGCACCTATGGGATAAAGAAAAAAAATCCCTGGTTCAGATATCTCCCTTATGGATTTTCTGCTTTTCAAGTTGTGGCCTATCTTTTCCCCATGAAATTGTAAAGCAGAATAAAATTTATAAATTCTCAGCTCCAGTAAAATGCAGAAAGCTTCTTTATATTCCCAGATTTTGCCTTCCAGTGTTCAGTGCTTTACCATATGCATTTGAAAACCAGTGGTAAATGAAAGTGAAACAAATTGTGGCATAAGAAGGTGTATTGATTGATCTGACTCAAGTGGATTTTAATGTTCGTTACAAGCAAGGTAGACTGATATTCCTTTAGGAGTGTTTCATGTCCTTGAGTTTCTTCTTCTCTAGACCCTTTGCCAGCTTCATTGCTCTTTGAATGTGTTTTGGAGGCTCTTTTCTGGATACACTCCAGCACCTCAGTGTCTGACTTGTAGTGAGGTGCCCGAAACCAGACAGTTTGAGGTGCAGCCTCACCAGTGCTGAGGACAAAGGGGTCAGTGGTGACCTGACAGAGGCCCTTAGGGAGCATTAGCAGCCAGGAGCACCACAAACAGGGCAGGCAAACAGGAGATGGTAGGGCAGTTTGTGCAGCAGTTTGCGTGGCAGGGTGTGCAGGAAGGACCTGCAGCTCTGCCAGCCAGCCTGACCAGGGAACAGTGGTTTTGATCCAGCAGAAAGTCATGGCCTCTCTAAGCTCTGCAGCCAGCATGGCTGACACATGCCAGGAGAAAGATTCAGTGGGAACAAGCTGACACCCAGGTGCCAGGCTCTGGGGTGGCCATTGCTCCTATGCCAGTAGGGATGGCAGCAGTAATTGGAGCTGTGGGAGTTGCACCCAGGTAGAGGAAGTTCTCCACTTAGTGGCAGAGCTCCAGGAGGAGGTGAGTAGACTAAGGAGTAGGAAAGAGAGACCGAGGAGAAAAAAAAAAAAAAAAGCAAACTACTGGAATCATGCCCTGTGTGCCCTGGAACAGAACCCACAGGCAGATGAGGTGCATGACACAGAGGCTTTCCTGTCCTCTCTCCACCCCGCTGAACACAGATTTAAGGGATGGGGGGAAATGACAGTATTTACACTAAGTACCTTCCTTTGTATCCTCCTCTGTAAATTCATGTACTCTATTTTCTCCCTGTGCATTGATGAATCTTATGGCAATATTCACCTTAATGTTCATTACTCTCCTGAAAATAAGTTAAGCAAGAGAAATGTAGCAAGAAAGAAAGAGGATGGTTTCAGCAATGCCAGGTCACTAGTATCTGCTTCCTCAGTAAACTTTAGAATAACAAGAACATTTTCCTTGATCATGAGTCATTTCCTGCTTTGTTGACAGTTCTTCATAAATGGAGAAATGTTCAGTGCTGCTATTTCCTCTCTGCAGCAAATTCTCTGATATGCATGCTTGGAACTTGCCCAGTTCCCGAATAAATGCCTTCTCTGTCCTTGTGGGCCCAAGGATTTGTATATGATAACCATCAGCTTGAGCAATGTAGCATTTACATGTAACCCACAAAGATTAATTTACAGGGCTTTTGAAAAAATTTTAATTTATGGGTCGTAATTTATCTGTGAGCAGTTTTTCATGTGCATCCTTTAGATAAAATCTGATAAATGGATCCTGTTGTCTATCTTTTTTCCCCCTATTGGATCAGAATAATATTTTAGAAATAGAAATGGCTTTACATATGCAGACATAAATTTGAAATTCTCTTTTTACTATCACCATTTGATAAATATAGTGAATTTGCAGAGTTACTGCTAGAGGTCAGTCTGTCTACTAACATGAGAGAATGTATGTCCTGTCTCATGGCTGCTTTGCCTGTGCTTGTCCATAGCTCAGAGCTGAAGGAGAAGTGGGACAATCCCCCAGTGAGAATATTCTTGAAAGGATATTTTATCTTCTGCAATTTTCAGTAGTTTTTACTGGGATGAATTTTCTTTGCAGGATAGGTTTTGCCTTCCATTTTCATTTAACAGTGTGTGTATATTAATACAGTTTGAAAAAAAGCTGACAATGGTATTCTATTAAAAATAATAATAAAAAGTCTTATAACTTGAAACAGGAATAGTTTCCCTGGAGAAATGAGAGCTTTTTACTTATATGAGTGTTATATATATTGAGCTGGAAATGATCCATACAGGAGATTGACTGCTAAAAATAATTGCAGACCAGTAGGCCAGGCTTTACTAGGTTTTTCAACAAAATTTTGGACTGGGTGGAAGCGTTTGAGCTTTATCTACCTCCTATTTTGCCGTTTTCAAGAGAGCAGTCAGATTTTTCCATGATGAAATTACTGTATTTGAAAGACTTGGTAGTGGTACTGTGACCTGACCACATAGTAGAGAATTCTGAAAGCAGATTAAGCAATTTGTCTCCCCTCAGTCTGACCACCCTCATCTATCAGTTTTTACACCAGTGAAATATATTACTTCTGAAAACTGCTTGATCCTTCTCATCCAATTGAAAAACAATTGTAATATCACTGTTCTCACAGAATATTTCTACATTTTAAGAATTCTGGACAGCCAGAACCATCATAGTGAGACTGTGGAAAGCTAAGATTTCTTGGTAAGTTTAAGATACAATGGGCTCTGCTATCCAAATTGAAATTTTAAAAAACCAACCAACCAAACAAAAAAAAACCCAACAAAAAACAAGCCCAAAAAACCAAACCAACAACCCTCCAAACACCAGTTTTTTGGTCCCCTCTCCCATAATTAATATCTAATATATCAGTAGATGTAAATTATTATAGCTTTGCTGACTTGAATAGAATTCCACTAATTCACAAGAGTTGTAAAACTTCTTCAAGATATCAGGAATAGTAGAGCATACCCTGCATTGCATCTTAGAAATTACAGCTCATTGTGAAATGTTACAACTTGTGGAGTAATTAATTAAACCCGTTAAATATTTTGGTGTGAGTGAAATGTAAAGATCAAATAAATGTTAAGATTACTTGCAGTAATTACTATACCATGGGCTTGAAATGAGAGGGAAAATGGATAGCATAAAAAAGCAGCTATCTGATAGTTCACAAGATAGGATCCTAATCAGTCTAATATTGAATAAAGAAAAGACCTCTGTGAAACATGAGAGTAAATAAGGAGATGTTCTTGTTTGAGGAAGACTGTAAGTCATATGCACTCGTACAAAATGAAATGTCTAATAGTTCTGTGTAGGATTTTTTTTTTGTTTATATCTGAAATTTTTGATAGTGCTATAATTTATTTTATTGGCATTGGTGCAGACACCTTTTTGTCTAAAAATAATTGCTCTTCAGGAGGAAGTTTTAAAGTACACATCAGTAAGAGTGGATAAAGTGAAATCAAGGCAAGGAAAGTGGTAAAACTCCTCCACCTATCAAACATTATTGAACATTGTGATATGGAGATGTCTGGAGTTCTATTTTATTGCTTGTGTCACTCCATGTGTATGCAATCTGCAGGATTTTATTGTCCTGATCTTCACACTTGAACTTCTCCATCAGTTCTCATAATGGTGATTCTTCATGATTTCAGGGTTGAGGAAAAGCTGTGTGTGGGGATATGAGAATTAAGTGTTACTTTTGTTTATTATAAGGTTTTATAGACCTTGATAAAGATGAGTGGGAACGAAATGCTTCAGTACACTGCAGTACTGAGTCCTAGGATCACCTAGATACCTAAGCAAAATTGCAGATGCCTACAGCATTTCAGAATGGCTTAGTTCAGTAATTTGGCAGCTAATTTAGCAAATAACTCTCTTGCAGGCTTGTTTGGAAAATAAACAAAACTGGAAGACAGTAAAACAATAGAAACCTTGTGGCCTCAATTCTTTGATGAAATTCATGTGTATCTATATACAGGCAATAAAATATGTTTCAAAATCTTCCTGTCTCTTTCCTGTCTCCAGACCAACCTAAGAGAACAAATTCTTCCAAGGTAATTAGCAGCAGGTATACTAATCTGAACTCTAGAAAGATCAAGAATGATCTCTAAAAGCCATACAGATATCTTTTCTACTGGACTTTGGTTTTCCATCACACTACTGAACTGAACCCTCAAAAATTACTTTTCATTTCAGTGTTGCATTAAAAATTTGACAATCATTTCCCTCAATAGTGAAAGTGCAACAGACAGCTTTTTGCCTGTTACTTCTCTAAAAGTCATTGTCTTTATACCAGAGATTTCTTGCTAAGTATTCCTGCTTCAAAACTGGGTCTCTTAGCTCAGGGAGTTGTTTATAATGAACCAGGCTCAGACTCAGTGTATTTGTGTTCATTTACTGGTTCTGTCCTGAGCAACTTTTTTTCCACCTTTAATTTCTGCATTTTAAAAATTCTACTTCATTTATCTAGTCTGTTTAGATTCAAGTTGGAGATGATTATTGTTTAACCTAAAAAAAATTTATTTTGACGGAATTTGGGCTTGACTCACTTTGACCTTTACTGTCACCTGTTTTTGAAATGATTTAATTTTTTTCCTGCCATTATTTTTTCTCTTACAATGTGTCTATGATAAACTATGTCATTTGGTTGAAATGAAACTATTTCATTCGTATATTGCTTCAGATGATATATGTGAGATCTAAATAGTATCAGTATTACAATGAGCAGAGATTAAGAATGCTTGCCTGTTCTTAAAAGTGTTAAACCAAAACTTACATACAGTTGTCTGGTCCAGAATATTTCCTTGCAAATGGTCTAATGATTCTGTTATTATATGTTTGAAGAAAGCAGCCATCTTCTTTACTATTTCTTCATGGGGAAATGAAAATCAAAGTAGAATGCGTATTTAATTTATGAACTACATCTGCAACACAGGACATTTGTCTTGCATTAAATTTTACCTTAATGCTACTGAGCATTAAAGATATAGGTCACTCAGGCTGTGTTTGCACTGAGTTCTCCAAAGAAGTGGACTCTATTTCATCATGTACAATATTCCTTGCCCTTTTCACAGGGTACACATGTTCAGGATAAAGATAGCAGGTGAATGTTTATTAGGACTGCAAATAACACAGGCTGTGAATTACAGCGAAGGCAGCCAGCTTACCTACAAAAACTCCAGTGAGGCGGCTCTAGTTTAAATCGGTCCTCTCAAGTCAGAGCGTGTTCCTTGTAGCCAGGTGATAGTGCTTTGCAGACTCTATATCTTTTATATTAGACATCTTTCTGCAAGGTCAGAGACCCCTGGTAATACTGAGAACATTTGACCCAGAGTTCTTTTTCAGTTGCTGTGAGAGAACAATGTGGTCTCCTGCACACACCAAAAAAAATTATGCAGTAGAACTCTAAGTAGAGGTCAAAAATTATATGCAGATATTGCCTGTTGATAATGGGTTTTATTTTTCCATATTTGTCTTGTTAGGTGTAGAAATTGCATGCAGGGATTTCTACTTTGAAGATTATTGAATTCCTCTGCCTATTTCCCACAGAATACGCATTCAATTTTATGACAGTCGCTCTTTCTTTTGTCAATCACAGTGTGATTTTAACAAAGAAAATATTTAGATTGTTTTGATTTTTGTTCAGGGGGGCATTTTATTTTATTTTATAACTTTTGGAAAGCATGTAAATTATTAAAGCCACCCCTGATATTCTGCAACTGAACAGAACTTCTAATCCTTGTTTAAAAATATAAATTATTCATTCTAGGATTTAATTTGAAAGTTGGCTGTGTGGTTCTTATGGCTGTTTACATTGCACTCTGGTGAAATTGAAAGCACAAATGAATTCCACTAGGTTTTGTTAGAGACCTTCTGACTCAGTATATCTGAAGTTTGTCTTCTATTTCTTTAAATATAAAAGCCCTTTGGTTTTGCTTCGTGTATCAAAGTAAAATGTAGATAAAAGAAGAAAGTTACTAAGTGCCTTCAGCAGTAGCATTTCACTGAATGCTGTCTTCCATTCACACGGGCCACAGTTGGCTCTTGAATGAAAAACATCCAAGGAAAATTGGTATCTGAAGTTGTAACACTAATACTTTAATATATGATGTGTCATTGTGAGCAAGAAATAAACTGATGTGCTCAGAACCTGGTAGTTTAAAGATAATGAACAGTCCATACCATTTTTTGAAAGAGGGGTAATAATGGGATAGGGAAAAGTAATGGCCTAGGGCTGCATGAACTCTGAATAATTTTATTCAGCATAAATACCCTTATCCTCCATCTCTATTCCATCTAGTGTCTGAGGAACATTATGGTCATAACTTTACACTAATTACTTCTTTCAGTAAATTTAGCATATCTTCTCTTATGTCAGTGTTGAATGCTCTTGTGTGTTACAGATCAAACTGTGTAGATTTAATGCCCCCTCCCCAACATGTAGAGATGAACCAGAGCTGTGCCACACATGAAACAATTTTCTAGTAACTCTTACAGCTTAAGAGAGAGGGGTTAGGGAGTTGTCTGAGTGAGTTCTCTGTTTCCTTGTACTTCTCAAAAACAAGAATTAGGGAAAAAATGAGCTACAAAATCAAGGACAGAGTAAAAATAATATAAAAGCATGGCATCCAAAACAGAGAATATACCTTTATGTTAGCCTCATAGAAAGCGAGTCAAAAAAGCAGGTAAATGAAAGAGAATATGCTATATGAAATCTCAAGGTTTTTCTCTGATTCCATTAAAATTTTTCATAAATTATAATTTTTATCGTTATTTTATTGTGCATCACTTGTTTTTCTTGGAATTTGTTTTTTTCATTTTATCATTATTCCTTTTTCTGAATTATATGAAATTGTTCACATCTCCACCCATGAGGTTGTTTCTGATTCTTCTTCCCATCCCACTGAGATGGGAGTGTTAGTGAAACACTGCAGGGTATTTAACTGCTGTTTGGGGTTAAACCATGTCAAATAAGTGGAATTATGAAGGAGAAAAAGTATCCATACAGGTTCAGCTACAAACGAGACTGACGCAAGGATCAATTGTGTAAGGTCGATGCAGAATGACTGAGACATGACAGTTTTGCAGGAATCTAGGGGAAAAGTGGTCAAAAGAGCCATTATTCTGTATTTAAGTGCATTTAGCTGAGATCAGACTATAGCACACTGCTGCCTGGGTCTGTTTGCTCTGAGTTCATTCCTGCCGTGTTCTGTTTAAACTCATTCCTGTTGCTTTTCTGACACAAGTTCCAATGTATACCAATTCCGTAGTGTGATGCTATAACACGTTTTCTGAGAAAATGCTTAGTTACTAATTCCTGCTTCCTTTTGATCACCCATACTCAGCTACATTTGTGTTTTTCTAGAAAGTGTAATGCAGCAGCTGGCTGTTACTCCTCAAGCAGGCTTACGTGACACAATCCTGCGTGGTGCCCCCATCACAGGTTGAGAGCAATCAAATGCAGACAGTTTTTACATAACTCTGTCATTTCCCATCACATCAACATTTGCCTTTCCTCTTTTTTAAAAAGAAGCACTTTAGCAGAAAGTTTATTCAAAATGTCAGCTGAAATAATCAAAAATCTGTGACTGAGGCTTTAGCGCAGGGAACACTCTGAGATTATGCTGTGTGTCAGCATGTCCGAGAACTAACTGAAACTGCAGGGAGTTTTTTTAATGCTTTAGTAAAACAGGGAAGAAGTAAACACTTCTTGAAAACTGTCAGGAACTTAGTGAATTTCCTGTCTCCTTTAAGAGATGCAATTTTATTAATAAGTATGACATTCAATTTTATTTTTATGAAGGGTACCTCCTTTTTATGAATGGTACCTCTCACTTTGTGCGGAGTTTCCCTCCATAGTCTCACTAATTATATTTACCTTTTGCAGTGTTCAAGAACTGTCAGAAAATGTCATTTTCTTCCCTAGAGGATTTTTGTCAATTTCAGTGAAATATGCTTAAGTAGCTTTTCATGGGGAGAAAAGATGGAGAAAAGATCTCTGTCCTCAAAAAATATGTACTGAAATGACATTACAGAAAGCTGTGAAATACAACTTCAGTATTAGAACAGGAAGTGAAACTGTTTGAGCTTTTTGTTTTTCCCTGAATATTCTGGATGAGAGGTCTTGGTTCTGTCAAATATCATGGATGATTTCTGCCTATGTAGGAAGATTTTTCTTTTTTTTCTATTTCCTGTTTAATATTTTTTTCATAGAAACAACTCTTACATTGAATAATTTTCTGATCTTCTACCATTGCCATGCCCCTGGCCTAAGCATTGAATAGCATTTCCAATCTTATCATAAAACACTCTCTAAAGTGTGCTGTTAATACTTATGGAATCAAAAGATTTAAACAGTGACTATGTGCTGTGAATGCTGTAAATTCTGAAAACAAGGATAGTTATGTGGATTTTCTGCTTCCGGTCTATACTTTCTGGAACAGTTTCTATTCAAAGGATATCATACACAGTCTCTAAGGACTTGCCTTATGGCTGAGCTTTCAGGAAACAAACCTCAGAAAATAAGAACATAAGATCAACAGTTTCGATTCAGACAAATCATTATCTAGCCTGTATCCTTTGGCTAATAGCAGATACCTAGGGAATGTGTGGGATCAAAACAAGCATATAATGATACTGCCCTAAGTCACTCTCCCAACACCTAGTGATTTATAGCTCAACTATTAGGGAACCAAAGGCAGTTTCATCCTCTTTAAGAGACTGTGCTTTGTCTGCCTGTCCAGTTGTTTTTGAACCACTCTAACCTCAGTAACAACCTTTGGTTGAGGCTGCAAATACAAGCAGTGAGTGTTAAGCTAGTCTAAGCATAGGCTCAAACATATGTGCAATCGTATGACAAATTAATTTTTTGTGCAACTCCTGCCTTCCTGTGTGGTAGCAAATCCATCTGTCAATGAAACTCATCAGTTATACATATTTTTTCTGTTTTACTGTAAATGTACTTAATGATTATATTCTGTCTTGGATTAGAATCTCAGGTCTTGCACACTTAACTGACATGACCATTTTTAATCACAGCTACGCAAACATTTTTGGTAACACCTTTTAGCAGGGGAAAAAAAGTATGTTTTCTGGGCTGATGTATTAGCATATTGGGTTTGACACAGGTTTTCATCAAGAGGGCTTTGGATGAGTGGTGAAGAGAGATGGTGGGGGTGATTTACCAAAACGTTTTTGGGACAGTTTTTTATTTATTTATTGTTTTTTATATTTTGCAGGTGAACAAATCAGTATAGTCACATTCTGCTGTGAAAGAAAAGCAGATTCTGAGTATCTCATAGCTGCTGTAGGATTGATTGTTTTTATTTAACTGCACGATTGTAACACTTTGGAGTTATGTTTCCTTCACTATATTCTTCAAACAAGGCATATTTGAAATTTCATTGTCAGTTATGGTCCTCCTCTCTGTGCTTTGCAGCACAAGCACAGATGAGAAAGACCCTGCTGCTTCTTTCATATTCCCTTGTAGTATCAAAAGAGACAATATTAATAAGACTAAAAGACAGTACATAATTTTTACATTTCTTTGTTTAATATATACATCATACACGCTACTCATTTTTGTATATGTCAGAGGACTTCTTAATGTGTTCTGAGGTACTTTCAGTAATGATACATTTAGGGGGACAGAGGAACCTTCTATCTGTGGGAAAGGAGCTATCCAGTAATAAAGAAACAGTATTTCTTGCCTTTGTGAAATAGGAAAACTAAAGAATATAAGGGTAGCAAAATATTAATCAGGCCCTGAAAGCTAGGGGAAAAGGTCAATTTTGGGTTACGTCTAGTAGATAGAGAGTGGTTATGATTAATTTATTACTGCAGAGAAGGACCATATTTTTATTACAAAGAAATATCATCAGCAAAAGAAACATAAATGAGCAAGGAGAATGCTTTGGTTTAGAATGTCAAAAAGAAACTACAATTATGAGCCAAAAATAAAGCAAGAAGGCTACATGCTGAGCCCCAAAAGACATAAACATTGAAGCCATGTTTCTGCAATGTTTCTGAAAGTGATTAGTGTTTTTATAGTAGCTATTAAAAATTAGAACAAGAAAAGAATGTGTCATTTACTTGTGTTTTGTCTGATTCTGAGACACTCTTGAATTGCAATTCAAAGGAATGGAGGAAATTTTTAAGAAACACCTATTTTACATAGAAACATGTGCACTTGGCAATATAAGGCTAACTGGAATTACTAACAGTCCTCAGAGAATTATTACCATCCATTAGCCTTGGGCATCAGGTGGAGACCTGCGTCTATAAAACCCCACACAGCTGTTGAGGATTCCCTGGGGTGCCGGTAGCTCGGGTGCAGCTGCAGTACCGGCTGCGGGTTGGGCTCTGGATGGTGACATCTCGAGGCAAGAGGCTGTAACCTGGTGCTGACCCTTTGCACAACAGAGGGCCCAGGGACCTGTAGACCAGACAGATGACTGGACACTCAGGGACACAGCAGGAGCCAGGGACCCCAGACTTTGGCACTCTTAGACTGCCAGGGTATAATAGTCCAAGGTTTTCTTGGTTCAGAGCCCCTCCTTGGAGGTACCAGCTCAAGCTATTATTCTATTACTTAGTAATTTGACCAAGGTTCAACATTTTTAGGGTCCGGACATGAGACTCTGCTATGGAAAACCTACGACTGAACCAGTGAGGACACTTGGTGTGACTCTGTGAGTGTGGGATATGTTGCTGTGGAGGGACTTCCATCCCATCTCAGGTGGTATGAGTGCGACTACCAGAGTGGATCCTGGATGGTTGGACAGGAAAGTTACCTTAGCACAACAAAGAAATATCAGTCAAGGCTCTGAAAGTCATAGTGCATTTTTAAATATAAGTTTAGAAAGCATTTCAAGGCACTATCATGTAAGGGTAATCTGAGATTGTCTTGACTGCTCTGTTTCAAGACCAGGTGTGTGTTCATGACTTCAGTTGATATAACAATAATTATTGGCCTCAAACTCCTGTTAAGGTGTGCAAGACATCCACAGATGACAAAAAGCACTCAATATGGACTGCCTTTCTGTCTTTCAGCTGGTTTAATGGCATAATTTTTGCTGCAGAACTGCAGCTTCTTTAACTGTCGTGTTACACTGAGAAGGTGCTTTGATACGGCATTTCAAAATCAATGGCAGCGTGTCAGATTGTGTTTGATAGATAGAATATACTCAGGAATCCTGTATTTATACTTCTTGATGTGAGAAGGAAATTGGAGCTGGTGTCAAGGGGCTTCATAGCAAGAAAGATCACTGAAATAATAATAATTTCTGAAGGATTTGCATTAACTTACACTTCTATACACCTTGTTCTACTTTGCTAGTATGTAAAAATATGTAAAAACTGATGTAAAGTCTTGTAACAAAAATCAGCCCTAGACTTTCTAACTTAGTAAGTAGAAGTTCAAAGTTAATTCTTTGTGTATGTCAGGTTTGGAATTGTCTTCCATTCTGTGCTGGCTTGCAGTAACATTTATGAATTTCTTCTATGAAAAGATTCTATTTCAGCAGTATGTGAGGAAAACAGTAATTTCGTTAAATTGTTTTTTCTTGGATTTCAGATCTGCAGGTTTTTTTCTCACTTGTCAAATTCAGCAAGGATTTGAGGCTGATGATGCCTCACAGTTGCATCTATCAACATTGCTAGTGTTAACAGATTCTACAATCAGAACTCTGTTGAGGATTCTATTTGTGAGATGGTAGGAAGAGTCCCTGCATTGCCAGCTATAGTTATAGCTAGTTTATTGTCAGTAAGGAAAGCAGATACATCTCCAAATCTCATGGAATATAGGTGTTGTATATAAAATGTTCATGGAATGGCATCATTTTTGAAAATTGCTTGAAACCATCTCAAACACATTTGATTAAATGCTTCACCATAAAGGTATACATTTTGGTATGGTGGAAACTTACTGTGGGTATAGAATTTCAGTTGTTTTCTATGGGAACATTTCTGAAATGCATTGTGGAGTCTGGTTGCATCAATAGAAAGAAACAAAATAGAGTATGTTAAGCACAAATCTGAAGTTTTTTATATGAGCTGCATGTTTTTTGTCATAGTTCCATTTTTCAAAACAGTCTTAGAATTTAGGAATTTTTTTGGCTTGCAGTCAGATGAAAGGAGAATATGAAAAGCGCCTCTATGTAAAATATTTGTTTTAATGTTTTAAAAGCTCAAAATACGATGACTCCAATCATGTTGAGTTCTTTGGCTGATTTTCTGGGGTTCTTTCTAAAGACAGAAGTCTGGTTCTGTAATATATTCTTCGCAGTTATGTTAAAATGATGTTCTAGCAGATTCAAATCAATTTTAAAATTAGTGTCTCTTTCTTATATATCTATGTAAATTATATTATACTATATCAACTATATTATATTCTTTTACACTTTTAGTCTTGCCTTCAGGTTTGAGTTTTGTTTCTTTTTCCCATTTATTAGATAGCACAAAATAGACACTAAATGCAATGTAAACAAAGGTCTCCAGGAAGGAGTTTGTGTTATGTTAAGCTGTGATCATGAATTTGTCACACAAGACATTGCATTTGCAGACATGATGGCATAGGATCAGCCGAAGGTTTTTAAACTTAACTGTAATTATGGGATTTAGGGGGGGGTTCTTCTGGTAATGCCAATTGTTTCTTTTCCCCTTATGTGGTATATTTTTCCACAACAAAGAAAGTAGATGTGCTCAGATCTAGAATGTATTCCTTATGTATAGTCTGGTGGTTAATATAACTTGTATCAAAGAACTTTATGCCATTATGTGGCTTGTTCTAAAATAGTAGGATGTTGTATCGTTGAGACTTGTGTTTTAGGAAAATGACTTCACAAATATCAATTTGAACATGTGAGAAGTTGTTATAAGCCAAGCAAACCTCTGATTTGGTTTATGCCTTGCACTATACATAAAGAAAAGGAGAAATCTATATTATTATTTCTAAAGTTTAAGAATATATAAAGTTTAAGAAATACAAGAAGATGCAGGTACAAGACACCCAAGCAAATTTTATATCAGTGACAAGATTGGTTAAGCCAAAAAGATTCATATAGACTTTGTCAAAATCATGAAAAAACATATTATCCTGCTTTGCACACCGAATGAATTTAATTGATTTCAGTTAAGACTTGTTCCACACCTTGAATGAGAATTAATATATTTTGCACTTAGTGAGGTGAATAGGGAAAAAAAAGTATTTGTATAGTGAATTTGTATTCAGGTTAGCCAATACCAGCAGCAATAAAGATATAAAAGATTGCATATTTGGGGAGTGTGATGAGACTAACTACTGTTAGAATTGTCCTAGTGGGATATACAGTTTCAAATTAGAATATGTTCCTTTATCATTATCTAGAAAATTTGAATAATATTTTGTGTATGGTATGGCTTTCTCACTAGATTGTTAGTATTTATGAGGGGTATAAGTTGTATATTTGTAAGCACTGTGCATGTTCTTTTCTCTTTCTTCTGCAGTTTTATGTTCATGGATGCTATCATCTATTTCCTTTTTTTTCCACTATTCTGTTATGTAAAAAAGTAAAGTATTTATTCCCAAATCTTTATTTATATTTTACTACTCTACTGATATATGGCATTTGATAGATTAACAATCTTCATAACTTAGGTTCGAAGAGATTTTGATAAATCTGGGTTATTGAAAAATGTAAATTACTGAAATTAATTTTTTACTCTAGATCTTCACTATTTTCCCATTTGGAAAATGAGCCTTCTTATTTCTTCAGAATAAAATTATTTTGTGTTTATTTTATATTAAAATAATTTGAAGTTTCAGCTTTCTGAAACCCCCAACACATAATTTTTATATGGAATGGGGGATCATTCATTTTGGTTTTTTGTTGTTTCATTTTCCGAACCACAATGGAGAGATCAATATACCATCAGTCTTCCTTTTTTCTATTGGATGGGAAATAAGTTTCTCAATTATCCAAAGGTCTAGTTGAAGTCCTGCATAACTTGCAACTCTTGCTGCCTCTTTGATATTCCGACTTTTTAAAGCTAGTACACCAGCCAACTCTAAGAAAGTTAGATTTAATAATTATGTTATTAATTTCCTAAGCTCTCTACTGAATTATAAAAATGACATTGGCACTTTGGCAGTATAGTATTTAGTCTTGAAATTACTTCAGTAAAACTTGTATTCAGGAGTGGCTATTTATCAATAGGCTATCAGCAGGACAAAGGCTACAGTGGAGGGCCCCAGTAAAAGAAATTAATTCACATGGAATTATAGAGCATAAGTCTAAGGCAATACAAGAAAATGAAAGGGCAGCATGAAAGATTTCCCCTTTGTATATTGATTTTTGCTTAAAATGGATTTGTGACATTTATGCTGTTATCAAGTTTATTTATTTAATATATTTCTCAAGGCATTTGTTTAACTGTTAAACATAACAACTTAGGAATAAAACTTGTCTTTGTAAAAGAATGTGGATCTGAGCCAGGCTGTTTAAAATTTAGGCTACGTAAACAAGAGGAAATTAAACACTGAAATGTTCCAGGCACTGGAACTTGACTGTCATGTTGATAAATTGTTGGAACAGTCTTGCCTCAGTTTTGACCCACAGGCTTGCAGATGGTTCTCAGGTGCCATATGAGGGTGTGCATTGACAGCAGCAGCTTCCAAAAAGCAGTTTGGAAATAGTCACCTCCCCTTAGAGTATGAGAGAGTTTGCAGAGAAAGCAGTTTAGTGCCAGGATAGTGGCAGTGCCTGAGGATGCTCCTGAGCACATTTAAATATAGTTAGTGGAGAAGTAGCTTTGCAAGCTGTGGCAAGGGCACAGGGGAAAAGAAGGGAAAGCAATGCATGCTGAGTTTCTTGTTTTCAAAGAATATGTTGCAGGGAATTTTATTTATATAACATTATGTGAGTTATGATTATTTCTGGAGACCTTAAGATTTATTTTGTTTTTATCAGGAAATGCCTTTCTTTGTCTCATACTTGTGTGGTGAACGTCATCTATATTAAGCATCCATCTTTAAGGACAAGCTGTAATGACTGCATTTTGTTCTGGATTACAACCATTTTGGCACAGGTGGGAGTAAATACCATAAAATAGCAGATGTGCCACTCTAGGGTTAGACAGAAGATGGGAGTTTCACAGCAAACTCTATCCCTTGAAAAGCATAAGAAAAGTTTACTTCTAATCCTGTATGACTGGGTATGGGTAAAGAATGTCAACCTTGGAGAAAATAAGATGTAGACAATAACCAATTTTTGGTTTATACTTTTTCAGAATCAGCTACATTTATGGTAGATTTTAAAGGAAACTAATATTTCTCCTATTTTGTTAAAGATATAAGTTCTTCTATATTAAAATGAACTGGAAAAATTTCAAAGGGAAGCTGGTGTAGATACTGTATTGGTGCCATCAACCTGTGCAGTGTTCTATTTAAACCATGTTTTTGATACTCTGTGTCTATTTATGTCTGCTGCAGCAAAAAACTGTCTCTCATAAACCTCTCCCCCTCCCATAACATTACCTTTCCAGATACTTTCAGCTTTAAATGCTGTTATCACACTCTCATGTATTTCTCTTGTTCCTTGAGTACTGCCATGATAAGTGGCAGTAAATGCTGTGGCTAGCCCCAGAATGCATGTAGTGTAATTAGCAGTGCATTTTATGACTGGCTAACTGAAAGGTCAAGAGAATATAAAAATATTGTACCTGAATCACACGCCTTCTGGGAAAAAACAAACCTAAGTCCTCTCTACACCATTATGAAATATGTTGCAATAACATGTGTCCTCCTGCTGCCTCCTTTTATATTGATTGAAATGAAACAAATATCAGAATTTATGGGATTGGAGGTAGGAAATGGATGAACAGACAAATATTTCCATGAGCACTCTAAGGTAGATTGAGTCTGAAAGCTAAGGATGGTGTTTGTTTTCAGTAGGAAATAAATTGGTAAATACACTGTTGTCATTTTTATGTTGCCAGCACAGTACACTCAGTAAAGTCAATATCCCTGAAGTGAATCTTCTCACTGGCCTCAAGTTACGAACGTTTTTTAAAGTTATGAGTCCTTTTCTCTCCTTTCTCCTTTCTTTTCTCTTTCTCCCACCTTATAAAATCAACTCCAGCTTTCAGGTGGCTTAACTAATCAATTTGCAACAGCTATCTACCTCTTAACTTTAAATATATACTTTGTAAAAAAAAAAAAAAAAAAA
>WEKY01033012.1:10267-67987 GCA_013390045.1 Picathartes gymnocephalus
TTCCCCTCTGCTGGCTGAAGTATCTCCATCCCTCAGAGGGTTTGCGTGCTGTCCATAAAAAGGCACATCACACTACTTTAGGGAAGAAACGTGTTACAGGTAGACCAAACAATAGTTTCAGAAACTGAGATGATTACAGAATCACAGAATCAATTAGGCTGGGAAAGACCTCTGAAACTGAGTCCAACATACGACCAAACACCACCATTTCAACTCTACCATGCCACTGAGTGCCACATCCAGCCTTTCCTTAAACCCTCAGAGAAGGTGATTCCACCATCTCCCTGGACACCGCATTCCAATGTCTAATCACCCTTTCTGGGAAGAAGTTCCTCCTAAAGTCCACCCTGAACCTCCCCTGGCATAGCTTAGGAACATGTCCTCTCATCCTGTTTCCTGGGAGAAGAGGCTGACCCCTACCTGGCTACAACCTCCTCCAAGCTACTTATAGTGATAAGGTCTCATTATAACAAGTACAGGTCCTAAATTAGAAAAAATATGCAGTTCACACCTCCTCACTAGTGTCCTGTTCTTAAAAGGACAGTGTCAGCTTAAAAAATGTTTTTAAAGAGCACATTTGAGCCAGTCATTTTTAAGCCTTTACTGTACTTAATTCGGATATGCAGACATGCCTTGAGTTACATAAATCATCTGTGACAGGAACAGCCTTGCAGTCATAAAATTTTCTGTGATTTTATCAGCTGGCAGAGTGCATTGCAATGTGTCTCAACAGGTTGGTTATTTTTTTTAACTTGTTACTCTCTTACACATAAGACCGGAATTTATGACCTGAAATCTGACACCAAGTAAGCAGAGTAAGTGAGATACCAAAACTGAAAAAAAAAGGAGAAAAATGGCGATGGCATGAATATCTTTTCTGGGTCAGCTGTCTGGTTCTTCTCTTCCTTTGAGGTTTGCAATCATAATTTAGACTAGATTTTCCTTAGAAAGTTTTGGCAGGCTTCACTATCTTTACATTTTTAGAATAATGTATGTGACAGCAGGGGGAATCTCTGCCCGGGGGAAATCATGGGGAGGGATCTTCCCCTAAATACCACTTTAAAGCTTTATTAAAGGTCTCAAAGGCAGAGGCCTAATAAACTTCATTCACTTCAGACTGGCACTCAAAGAAGATCTGTGAAAACCTGGAGAAGGTATTGCAAAAAGGCATCTATTTAAGATGTGAACAAGAAGGTCAAAAAGAGGATTTCATGTGGGATAGCAATTTATAGCATGACTGATACTGGAAAAGCAGATCTCCAGATGTGTGTCAACAAACCCTGTGCTGCAGCAGGGAAGCCTGGGCAAAAGTTTTGCCTTTGCATCATTCATGAGTTACACAGGTCTCACTTAACATATCCCTACCCTGTGCAGAGGAGTTTACAGGGAGAGTCCTTGGAGTATACCTCAGAAGGGACAGCATCACTCACACTGTAGGCCTTGAGAAGTAGTAGTCAAAAAATACTGCAGCAAGGTGTTTGAATGAGGGGCACAAGGTAGGTAAAGGAGTATCCCATACAGGAGAGGGGTTTTGGGGCTAAACACAAAGACAGCGAGATAGGGAGTACAAGGGCCCTGGTATCACATGCACACCTGGTGAGGCACATGCAGGACACTGTGCAAGCAGGGGCCACTTCTGTGCTGGACCAGATCACCACTGGAGGTCTGAATTCAGAGAAGGGAAAAGAAATAAACAGTGTGGCTGGAGGTATTGCACTGGGACTGAGCTACCCAAACTTTGTGAAAAAGAATGAGCCATATTTTTTAAATACCTAGTGATTCATGGTATAGGATGAAATTTGGGAATATGATGCAGTTATGTTAGGTAATCTGTTTCACATTATAGCTACACCAGTAGTGTCACAAAAATGTAATCGGCCTCCAATGAGTAACAGAAGGAATCACTGAACAATTTTTTTCCTTAATTTTTTGTTTTTGGTATGCTCATTTTAAAATTCCCTTTTGTTCAGAGAAAGGCAATCGACTCTGAGGCCAGAGAAGGGACTGACAGAGCTGGGATTGTTCAGCCCAGAGAAGAGGAGGTTCAGGGGAATCTACTCAATGATTTTATCAATGTCTGTGAACAGGTGATGGGAGCATGTGAAAAAGAGGGAGTAGGACTTGTTACAGGTGTTCAGTGAAAGGACAAGCACAATTAAGCCCAAACTGAAATTCAGGAAATTGCATTTAAATACAAAAAAATCTTCCTCACTCTTGGGATAAAGCACTAAAACAAGTTGCTCTGACAGGATCTCCATCTTTTTTTGTACTCAAAACTTGAGAGGTCGCAGCCCTGAGCAACCAGCTGGCAATGGCCCTACTTTGAACAGAGGGGTTGGTCTTGACAGGCTCCAGAGGTACCTTCCCACCTCAACTGTTCTGTGGTGCTGTGACTCAGAAACCTTCATGGACATTTAAAACAAACATTGAGACTTCTGAAAAGAGAAAGGCCACATCTTGAGAAATGCCTACATGGCTATAGCTTTAAGGTATATTTTCTTAAATCATTCAGGATTTTCCAACCATGGGTACTACTTGTTTTTAGTGGAACATAGGTTTCTAAAGAAATGTAGATTTGAACTTCTCTTTATTTCTGCATTTCCCATATTTTTTTGTGATTTGGGGGATTTTAATTTTTTTTTCCTTTTTATCATCTTTGGCATAGCAAGGATTCAAGGATTTATTATGTCTTGAAAGCATAGCAGGATTTGTTGCCTACAAAAAATTCCAGCCATGCAGTCAGGGAGACAGAAATGAAGCACATAAAATGTCCAGGTTTGTGTTCTTTCTTCCTCCTCTGTAGGATGGTTCCTGTAGGCCAGCTGCATATCCAGCAGTTGATCTCAGTGCTGAATAGTTCTATGCAAATGTGAAAAATTATGCAAGTAGTTGACAGATTCTTTCCTAATAATGATGGATGGAGATCTGCTTGTTTGCTTCTGACAGCCTATCAGTATAACAGTTCCTTGTTATTTGATTTAGTTGGAAAAAGGTTCCCCTGAGAAGTCAAGATTTTCATGTGGTACTAAAAACCACTTTAAAGATTAGTTCCTATTTAATTTTCAACCAACAATACTCTTTGAAAATTGCTGCTGCAGACAAGAGGGTTCCCATAGGCTTTCAGACAATTAGGGGGAAAAAACCAAACCAAAACAAAAAACAAACAAACAAACAAAGCCCCACCAAAGGTCTCAACATGTTTTGAAACAAGTTCTATCCTATTTCTTTGAATTTGGTTAAATTATGCTGAAATTGCAGTTGTGGGTAAGCAACAAACACTTAGCAGACATGCCTGGATAAATCTAAAGGGAAAGATTGAGCACTGGCTACACTGTGTCAGATGGCAGATACTGAAGTTGGATTTACACAATGGAGGTGCAGAGTAGTGGACCAAAGTTTCTCGGTATCTCAGATACAAAGAAGTTGTGGATGTATGCTCTGTTGTCTTCTCAAAAGCAAACACAAACTTTCCGTGCATACAGATCCCCAAAGATTCTGGCTAGAATGACACTAGAGGGAGTCCTGATGCTGCAAGAAAATATTTTTCCTGTAACAATTCCTTTAGTAAATAGTGCCTTATAAATGAAGATGTTGAAATAGAGCTTCTGGGAAAAATGAAGGAGCTGTTAATTTAGATGGGATCAAACAGTATTAGACTTCTAAATTCTAAGCTTGTAACAATTCATTAATACAAGTAAATTTTAAAAAGGGCATTTATAATAAGAACTTTTTTTTTCCCAGTAAAGAGTATATTTAAAGTCAGCATTCAAAATTAATCTCTCACATTATTGTTCTAATAATTTAAATTAAAAGGGACCTGTTCTACAAAACTATGCTCTTCTCATGATACCTGACTGAAGATTTAAGATTGATAGGCTCTAAATTTTCAAGTTAGACTAAAAAATTTTACTGAAGTCAATGTCAGTTGTCAGCTCTCAGCTCCACATTTGCAATAAAAATAGGTTTCCCAAAACTGCCTTGGTGCATCTCACAAGTTACTGTGGTATACTGGTCCATCCATGCTCCTAAACCACATTAACAATTTTGAAAATTGTAGGTATCTGAAAGAGAAATTCACATTTTCTAGCAACACAATCCTTAATTTACAGAATATAGTAACTAGTATAGTAGCTTGCATATTAAGAATTATTGAAATCAACCTATTATTTTTAAAACAGATTAGGGAAGTGCAGCAAATAATTCAGAGGCCTTAGATTGTATTATTTTTGCTTGCTTCACTATGTGGAAAATGTGGTTCTTTATCCCAGGTGTTTACTCATTTATATATATGAAAGAGTTTGAATTTTCACACTGGCCTTAAAAGGAATCTTCCTTTGCCCCAAGTTCAGTATTAAGTGTTGCAGTTTAATGTCCTCTGTTCTGAAAATCTGTACAGAAGTCTCAGGTCATTTCTTTCTTGGGTACCTATTTAAAACATCCAACTCCAAAAGCTTCCTCAGAGATAATATTTCAGAACTGGGAGTCTTGAAACAGATCTTCACTCCTATCTGCCAAAGCAAAGCCACTCTCAGTCAGCCAAAAGTCCAGCAAAGGAAAAACAGAAACACAACTACAGCAGAACTATGCAAGTTATCTTTGTACAGGGAGGAGACTAGAATTCAGCTTTTGCACAGGTCAAAGGAGGCAGAGGAACTCAAACGGATGCTGCTAAAGAAAATGCTTTCATGCCCCTGGCTTCGGTACACTGAAAGAGATAAAACAACTCCCTGGAGAGGGCTTCATTTCCCAGGCAGTTGTGTATGGTCTTTCTCAAGATATTTGAAGAATTTAAGTTCCTAGGTTTTAGTGAAAAATATAATCTCATTCCATTAAATGGCTGAGTGTATAGGGATCAGAGAGTGAAGCAGCTCATTTACAAGCAGCATGTCAGAATGCTGAATAAAAGTTGTTAAACAGAAAAAGAAACCACTTTCACAAAGTTTTGAGTTTAAGGGCTTTTCTTCCTGCACTGGTTCATGCAGTTCACTAATACTTTTTGGCTTTAGCAGTTTTTTATGCCACTCCTGCTGATCAGAACCTTCATGAGTGTAGTTTGTAACTCAGTCCTCTTTGCTTAGTCCCTTTTTTTTTAGGAAAACCGCTTATATTCCTCCACACAAATCTGTTTTTCTCAATTGCCTGTGCAAATGGTTTGGATTCTTCCAATAAAAGTAATTCATCCTGAATCAGCGAGAACTGTCCTCGGTGTCACTATTATTCTTCTGATGAAGGATCATATGCTGTCTTTAACGTCACTAGAAGTGAATGGTGTCTTTATAGCCCTCCTGCTCTGATAGTCACATGGCTGTCATTCCTGCCGCCTATATTAAAGGTGCATTTGCAAATGTATTTTGTATATCTTTGCTTTTTGGATTACTTATCAAATTGCAACTGTAGTAAGTTCATACCGTTGCTGTGCAGAAACCTGTCTGTCTAAGTCAATACCCTCTGTTGATAGCTGGATGGGATTCCTGTCTTGGAGATGCTGCTGCACTGGCTAAATAACCTCTGGCTCATGCTAGCTATTTTCACAGCCATGATTTTGACTGTTTTGCTCTTACTAAAGCACCCGCATTAATAGTAGTGTGATCCTGCCTTTTTTTTTCTGTTAGCCATGGTTACAGAACAATGTTGGCTGTGGGTGCATAATAACCACCTGTGTCATTAAATGAGACCTTCCAGCTACTGCTGGAAACATTACCTCATATAATAATCACTGTTATTCATTTATTGAACTCTATCTTAAAAGCATTCAGATGGCTTGGACTCATTCCTGTCCTTTACCCAATTCCCTTTTTGCCAAACTGCCCCTGAACATGACTGGAAACTACTGGTTTTCAGCTGAAGTTCTTTACAGGCAGCTGATATCTCATTTGTGCCAACATTACTTTTCAATCTAAATAGTTAGCAAACTCTATGTGTTGAGCATTTTCCTCAATGCATTTGTAGCTGGCACCCTTTTTCCCAGCAACCCTGGCTGAACAAGCCTGGCTTGTCTATCTCCTCTCGCAAATTAGGTTCTCAATACCCTCACTGTTGTTTTCAGCCTTCTCATCCTCCTTTTCTGGTTTGAAACCACTTTTCAGAAACAGAGGTGAACAGACTAATACACAGCCACTCAGACTTGGTCACAGAAAGGCTTGGTCTCACAATTTCCTCTCGTTGCTTCAGATGGTCTGGCTCTGCCTTAGACTGTGGACCAGACTGTCAAATCCAAGAGAAACCCATTCACCTCAAACCTGGCAAAGGAGGGGACAGCTACAACATCTGTCACCACACTGCTCTCTAGAGGCTCCAGATTTCTCTGGTTTTGCTGTCTGATAGCAACCTCTCAGTGATGGATCAGAGCAATGGAAACATTGGATTAATACCTACGCTTCCCATGCCACATATGAGGAGCATGGGCCTTGTGTCACAGCAGGGTTTGCCACACTTATCCCAACCTGGAGCCTGTGTACACAGTGTTTTAAATTCAGTATTGCTGCTCTTTAATGCCTATAATTTGAACGTTATTAATTTCAGGCACCTTTTAGAAGTTGTGTTCTTTTGGTTTTCTCATATCTAAACAAGTTGCCTCATTGCAACTTTTCCTGAGAACTCTCTGCCAGTTCTCTTTTGCTGCATCATTGTCATTTATTTGCCTGGGGTAATAGAAGTGCTGTGCTCCTCCCTTCATGGGCAGTTTAAAAACAGTCACAGCCCAATAGTTTAGGAAATGGGTCTGATAAATAATGAGGAAAGAGTGAAATGGTGGACCTAGATGTGATGTGATGAGCAGGGCTGCAAAGGCAGCCTATAGGTTTTGAATATTTTGTTATAATGTTTCTGTAATGGTTAATTGGGTTAATATTTTATATATAGTCTAAGTTTTGCCACAGAGTTTGGAATAATAGGATTTGAAGGCTGGTCTCTTGGCTTCGTGCTCTGGTACTTGGGAGCATTGCATCAGATAAGAGTATCTCAAAAAGTACAGAAGAGATTTTGAGTGAAGAGATTACCAAAACGACCATCAAAGCTAGTGTCCTTGATGAAGTAGATGACACAAATTCAGTGATGTATGGCCTTGGATGGAAAGACAAATAATATTACTGACCTAAAGGCCTGCTAGCACTATCAAAACATTTGCATTGATCTTCACAGGGCTGGGATTTAAAATTTTAAATTTAGTACACATTAATTAATTTTTAATTTTAATTAAAATTTTTAATGTAGTACACATAGAAACATGGAGACATGGGAGGTCTCGAGGTGGCTTGGTCATCAGTAAAAGTGGATTCCTAATGGCTATAATTTTTTGCAGGCAGCAGGAACATGTTCTTACATATCTTCAGTTTTTGTTGCTCTGTGGCTAACTTGTCATCTGGCCATGTTTCCTGGTGTCTCCCAGCCACATCAGTTTCTTATACAAAGAAGAGGAAGATTGTTTTAATTTTTAATCCATTCATTTCCTTAAGAAAGACAATGTGGATTTGAAAAGCAGTGTCTTAACACTTTGGGCATGTTTGACTCATCCTGTCTGACTGATCTTTCAGTGCTATAACAAACCTGATGTGAACACTTTGTTCTGGCATGTGGTATTTCAACTCTGAGATTACATTTTGGAAGCAGTCCTGTATCCCACTCCATTGCCCAGACCAACTGAACTGGAGCCAGTTCACTCTGTGCTGTTACTACCAAGGAATGTTTCAGGGGTTTGGGCGGCCCTGTGGCAGCTATGGAGAGAGAAAGATGTACTCTGAAACCAGCATGAGCTACAGACCTCCCCAGCTGTAAATGGTGCCCATGATACCCACTCCATTTTATCGAGTGTCTTCACTACTCCAGGTCATATGCCTGGGAGGTACTGGACTTCTACTCCCTTCCCTACCTGGTGCATAGTAAGTCCGTAAAACTGTCCATTGCCTGCCCAATGGCACTGCACATAGTCATACATTTCATTGCACATCTTCCCAGACACCCCTTCAGACAGGGGCTCCAACATTGGTAACCTAGTCACCCTGTGGTTTTTTTTCCAGCTGTCAGACCATGTGCTAAGACTATTTTAGAGGTGGTAATCTGACTGAAAGTCCCAGGTTTTGTCTCTTTACACTGTTAGTGGGAGAGAAAAGAGGAGGTGGGGGAAGGAAAAGTGTTCTGAAGGTTTATTCTGATTCTTATTATTCTTCTTTAAGTTCTGTTAATAAAGCTTTCTTTACACCTTTTAAAGTTTTGAGCTTGCTTTGCTTTTCTCCTAATCTTTATCTTATCAGATGCAAACAAAAGTGCTACATTAATTGGTGTTTTTGCCTGATTATCGAACCGAACCCGCTGCATCTGTATACCTCTTAGACTGATCACTGATTAAAGTTTGTTTTCTTGGTGTTATTTAGGCAGGAGGACTCAGTACAAAAGACACAGATGGCAACAATCATCTAAAGATCTTGATGGCTTGTGTTCACCAAGGACTGCTTGTAGAAAAAGAAATATGCATTTAGGCCCTGAGGAATCACGGGTGACAGCAAGGTTGATCTGCAGTGTCTTTCAGTGAAAAATGTTAAAAGGAAATGTTGTGAGAGTTAGTTTCTCCTTCCAGAGAAGCTTTGCTGGTCATCTCAGTTCTGTGTAGTGCTGTTGTTCTCCACCTGATGCTTCAGGCTGGAACGGGAATTACTTTGCTCTTCAACAGTTCAATGGCAGATCTCATCTGGGCAGCTACCTCCATGCTTTTCCACTGCCCCTGGGGTACTCTCTGCGCTAGCAAAACTTGTGCTCTTGTTGAAGACTATGTCTAGTGATGTGGTGGTTGAAAGCAGTAGCTGAGCTTGGAGACCCACCTTCGCTGAATCATGGCATCATATGAGTGTGTCTCACTTGGCTCTGAGAGCAAAAATAGGGCCAGGTATGTGGAGTGCCAGTATTACTTTCCCAGTTATATACACTCTGCCCCAGGTTTCTTTAAAGGTATGTCCACTCCCCAGGGAGTTTCAAAGTAGAAATACTTCACTGCAGCATCACTGGAGACAAAAGGAAACAGAGATGAGTTGCTTCAAAACAGAGGTAGCCTGATTCTGGTGGTCAGTCCAGCTTCTATCTGAGAGACCTATAAAGGATTGTGGGAGGTGGATAAAGAAGACAGAGGAAGGAATGTTGGCGGAAAAGGTAAAAAAATGTGTAAAGGAAAGAGAAAGGAAAGAGTGTCTCCCTTGCTGTCTGGTCTACAGGTGGTAGGTGTGTGACTGTGTAGGGGGTTGGGTTGTCTTTCCTTTTGTTTCCTTTTAACAGTATAGAATTTTTTTCCATTCAGTTGCTAAATGGCCCTAATCACTGAGTACTTAAGAAGAACAAAGGCTATAGCTAGGCCTGAAGAGAAGGCCATCTATGTTTACTGTTCTGTCGGGGAGTTTTCTCTCGAAGGGGGGGGTGGAGGAATATCTCGAGAATTGGGGACTGGTAAAAGGGGAGGGCAGGGGCGGAGCGGGACTGGCTTTCGGAGGAGGACACGGGAAGAGGCAGCTCGGCTAGAGAGAAGTTTTTTCGCTGCTGCTGCTGGAGCCCTGGCTTGGAGCTGTTTTCTTCTGCCTCTTGGGTGAGCCTCTGCTTGTGAGAGCAGCCACTGAACCTGTTGCCATCTGCTCGGGGCCCGGAATTCCTGAGCTCGCCTCTCCTCGCTGGGCTAGGAGCCGGGCGGCTGCTGCCCCCCGCCCCCACCGCTCCCTCGGCACTGCTCTGGGTTTCACTGCGCTGCAGCCCCGCTCCCCCGCCTGCCGAGACGTCCTGCCGTCCCAGTTTGCTGCTTTCCAAGAATCCTGCTGGGGCACTGGGATCGACTGCTCCAAGGGGGTTTGTGAAGCAAAGCCTCTCTTCCGTTTTGTTTTCCCCTGCTGACTGAACCACCATAACACGTGCTCCCTGCCGGCTGTGACCATCACTGCACCGAGGGGGGGAAAGTGCCTTCAGGCCAGGGGGTCGGGACCGGGTTCTTGGTTCTGTTTGTTGTTAGTGCCATAAGAGTTGTTGTTTGTTTGCTCTGTTATAAATCCTAGTAAAGAACTGTTATTCCTACTCCCATGTCTTTGCCTGAGAACCCCTTAATTTCGAAATTACAATAATTCGGAGGGGAGGGGTTCACATTCTTCATTCCAAGGGAGGCTCCTGCCTTCCCTAGCAGAGACCTGTCCTTCAAACCAGGACAGACTGGGATAAAGATACTAGAAAGAAGAGTGTCCTAATGAATTACAGAAGAGGTTTCACTAAATATTTATTTTTACAGTCTGTCACTGTTTCCTCTAAAGCTAGGCTAATCCAGGGACCTTAAAATTACTTCATAGGCAGACCCCAAGCTGCCAATTGCAGTCCTGTTCCCCTTCAAAAAAGGAGCGGTTCTGTCCTCTCTTTTTTATGCTTACAATGAAGTGTGACTTTCCAAGGCTCTCCATTTGTATTCTTTGCACAGAACAATACTTTTATTGTTACATACTCTGGCCATGCTTCTTCTGAAAACACTTTAGCTTTTAAACTCAGCATGTCTAGTTTATTTTGGCTTCCTTTCTCTTTTTACCCAAATTAGAAAAACAGACATGCATCTCCATTGGACTCTGTATTCACAGCACACTGTGCCATTTTGCATCTTCTGCCAGTGTCGATCTCGTGCAGTTGTTGAGAACCCTTCGAGGTAGACATTGGTCAAAACACTCTAAAACTACAACAGCTTTGTTTTCCCAGTATTATCCCAATTTTCTCAATAAGAATGGCAGAGCCAAATCTAATACAATTCTTGCAATGAGATCTCAGGCCTAAGCACTTACATAGTTGTTTTCTGAAGAGCAGCCTTCCTGCAGAGACTCCTGCTCCATCCTGAGCCCTACTGATGTGACACTGCTGAATCCAGTTCAACTCCAGTGTTTGAAAACTGCTGACAATGACAGCAGCATCAGACCCACTGAACTGTGTGTGTTTTATATGTCTAATTTTTTCATCACACTCCTGACTTTGTTTTCAGGTCCGTACCACTGATGCTTATAAAGTGTAATGCTTGATAGGTCAAGATAGATTTTTTTTGTTGTAGTTATTAAAGAATGTGGAGTTTTGAAAGAAAGGAGTGAGTTGCTTTCCTTTGTGTGAATGCCATTTTTTCATATAGAAAAACAGGATTAGTCTTTTGATAGCTGATATTTGAGTTGTGTTATGTTGCAGTCTTCTTCCCTTAAATACAATGCTACACAAATACCTGTTGCTCTGACAATCAAAATCCATCTATTCTAAAAATGTCCTTAACATTTGGGTTTTCTTGAAAAGGTAGCTTTAATCCTCTGTCTGACAGTCAAACAGGAATTTTTCTGGTTCCTAGGGTAGCCTAGGAACTGTATTTCACAGCTGCTCAGCATTCTTTGAATGCAGCATGACTTCAGAAATAGACCCATTGAGAGCAATACTTTCCCTGATATTTAATCTTCTTTATTGGATATTCCCCCATCTGTGTGGCAGTCATCAAAAGGGAAGTAATAACAATGGGAGAAATTTACTTCTGTTATTGTCCTCCTTTGACAGACTCACAATGCAGGGAGTGGAAGGCTGAACTCTCCATCCTCCAGCTGAAAGAAGAATTTCCTTTGTGCTTCCAGTCCTCTTACCTGAAAGTGTTGAGCATTCAGCACCTCCTTCTAGTTCCAAGACAAACTGCTTCATGGCCAGCTGTTTTCAAAATGCTAACATCTTGTTCACCTCTCTAGAAAATGGAGTTAGGAGTGGTACACATCTTAACCAATGAGCTTAACATCTTGTCCCTGTCTCGAAACTTAATATTCCCCAGTTGCTGCTGTTTTGGATGTTCTAACTAAATGTTTAACACTCCCTTCATTGTGTTCATTTTCAGTGGAAAGATTTGCAATTAAATGTCAGTGTTGCTAAAGAAACCACAAAGTCATCAGTTATTTCTATCTGTGAAATCACAGAGTAACCATATAATCTTGCCTATGCTGGCTAGCGAGAATAGGCACATGCCAGGACCAATGTGACAGACACCACAGCAGCATCAGGCAGAGGAAAGTTCTGAATTGTGAAAGGAGATGCCTTGGAGACTATTGAGACTTAGGAATAGATGTTCATTAATTAATCACTGGAATTCGAACTTTGCTTTTCCACAGAGAACTTGTGAAAACTTAAAACAGACTAACTGGATCTCAAGTCCAGCTGAGATAGAAATTGCCTCAGTTCTGCTTCAGTGATTGTAGCAGTGATGATTTATACCATCTGAGCATTTGAGTTCATGTTGCTGTTTGTAACCATGGTGAGAAAGGTATATTCCAGTGAGCTGAGAAACATAGCATGCCAGAGTTTAATTATTTTTGTGTTTCAAATTCCTCGCTTTCTCTTTGTCTTTTTAATTTTATAAGCAACAGCACAACTAATATGAAAAATATACAAAAATTCAGATACTACATTTTGTAATTAACTTTTACAAACTTCACTTGCTGAAATAGGAATACAGTAAGTTGGTACATTTATTTGTCTGAAAATATTTTGTTAAATTTGGAAATATTACCCACTCTTCTTGTCAAGAGATCAAAATCCTAGATTCATTTTCCAGTGTGAATGTGATTCGTTCCTGATGTTTCTGATGACTCATCCCCTGCTCTTACCTTGTCTTCTTCAAATGTAAATGGGAAATTCATGCAGCCTCTCTCTAATTCTCAGTCTTGTTTTGGTACGCAGGTAAAACTCCCGATGTGTTTTAAGAAAATCTTTGGAACCATGCAAGGCAGTCACATTGTTCCTGCAACAATGGAGAACAATGTTTGGATTAAAGTTATGGCATCTTTGTTATCAATTTTCTGGACACACTGAGAATAGTCAAACAAGCAGTTAACTCTGAAGTATCTGAGTCTTAGTTATATTCCTCTAGGATGGTGAGAATGATTTTATCTTTCAATTAGGGAGCTAACTCATGTGGAATATTTTGGTTCTACTTTGGGAAAGAAAAGTGCTGAAAATGTGGTAAGATTAAGTATTTTATTAGATCCGTTAACATAGTGTTTATTTCATTTTCAGCAGTGCTGGAAAACAGGCACAGTGAGACAGAGTTTGCTTGCACATAGGCATGCACAAATGAGTGCCCATTTTATCAAAACAGAACGGATTTCTTCTTTTTCAAGGGATAGCAAGGTGAAGAAGCATCCTTACAACTTTTCTACTTGCATTTCACTGAGCTTCATTTTAAGCATGTCTTTTAATCTTGGGTTTTAATCCTAGTTATCACTTGAAAGAATATTTTTAAGAAGGTGTCAACCAAAAATAGCAGCTCTATTGCTGACACCACCTCCCCTTCCCATCCAACTCTAGCAAATGTTTCCCTTTCTCTCTTTCTCTTCTTATCCAGCCATGCAATCCAACAGAACCAGAGGCTGGGATCTGAAAGTATACAGAAAGGCAGCTGGGGAGAGAGGAGATAAAAGCTAAGAGAGGACAGAGATATATTTTCTTGTTCCTTATATACTTTCTAAGCATTCTGTCTGGACTTACAGAGAAAAGACACCCTTTCTGCCAACTAGCTTAATGTCTTTTAAAGTGACGTTCCTTTCCTAATCTGGTATTTGGAAAACTGGAATGCCAATTGATAGTCCTGAAGTGTCATTTCAAAAGTACACTTGAAATAGTTTATTTTGAAACTTTAGAATTACATGTCTTGAGTTTTCTAGAAATAAATAAATAGTCTCCATTTTCTTACTCTGAAACTGTTTACAGAACCAACCTGACCTCTACTGCTATCTCCATCCAACCCCGAAAGTGCCTTTTTTAACAAACTCAATGCCTGCAACCTGCTCTAATGCTTTGTCAGATCCCAAATATCATCTGCCACCTGCCAGCCACTGACATACCTCTTGATAAACAGAGTTTTTCATTTCACGTGAACTGCGTTGTTCTTGTTTACACCCAACAGTATAAAACAGCTCCTATTGTCCATTGTTCCCTTACGTACTCTCAGAAAACCTATTTGTTTCTGGCAGCCTTCTCTTCAAGGAATGTGATGCAGAGTACTGATAAAAGTGCAAGCATCTGTTAAGATGACTGACGTTATCCTGACAACAATACAGAAATCGTCTGCTTGGGAAGGCAGGCAGGCACAGACAAACAAAATTAACTGTATTTTCAGTCTGCAGTGGGTATGATAAAGCATGTGCTTTAATTCCAGGAGAATTAAAGCATCTGCACAAAGTTTGCTGCTTATTTCCTAGGCTTCCTATTTGTGGCAGGCGTGCACACACTGATTCCTTCAGCAGGACCTGACACTTACACAGATGCTAAGCTCCAGCATACTTTTAAGGAAAATAGCCTGGATAAAGGCAAAAACCCCCCACTGTTCTTCAAATACTAGTTTGTTCTTTAAGGAATGTTTGCAATCCTAGAAGCTGCTATGTGGCAGACTTCAAGTGTCCATGCTTTATTTCAGCCCTGAGTGATAGAGGAAAGTCTCTCCAGTCATTAGTGCTGTTTCAGGCAACACTAAGAAAGTTCTTGATCTTTTCCAGTTCAAGCCTTGACCTGAAGTGACCCTGCTTAACATTAAAATCTGAACAAGAAGGTCTGGAATAATTTTTTCTGTATCTAAAAGTTGAATGTATATTTAAATGCTTTAGGCCTCTACTATCACTGTTGGTCCTCTGATCAAAGATAAATTGTTCTATTTTACTTTTACACAGCTGATTTTGGCTTGGCAGCCCAAAAAATATTTCTGAAGTAAAAAATTTGTGTCTGCTGAAAGGCACTACTTTTGCTTCTCCAATGGTATTTTTTTCTCATTATTCCTGATTTGCTGGATAATTTCAACAAAATAGTGTTCTTGAAAGAGACCAGCTATTACTCTTCCTTCCATTCTAGCCTGCTCCTGTTTTATTTTCAGTTTTTATTACGCAAAATGCCAGAAATCCTTTTAGATGCTTTCAGAAAATAGAAGTGTCAAGTTCCCTAAACATCAGAAAGCAAAAATAGCCATAGAGACTCTTCTGCAAGACCCCAGCACTTTCATAAAACAATCAAAATTAGATAACTGGCATGCAAACCAGGGAAAGACTCTCTCCCATCCCTGATGTTTCTCTGGGCTGCACAGGGATATCAGGTTGATACTTTGATAGATTGCAATCTGTTTTCAGCAGCTGACCCAGACATAGCATCATCATTTCCTGATTATATTGATATGTGTTTCTATTATTTGCTTATTTTGCGCCTTGAGAAACAATTCCTTTTTGTTGTTAAACTGTAAACAGCATAGCAAGGCCTCATATTAAATCATAATTATTTACCATGCTGTTCACGCACCTTTGTCCCTGGGGAATGTGGTGACGTGAATTTACAGGAAGATCGGGGTATTTCTCACCAACAGTTTCCTGTTATTGATATGCTTTTGTTTAGTTGTGATCTTTTTTTTACTCTTTCAGGTTCTCAGGGGAAAAATAAACAGGCACATGACATTAATCACAGTCCTTGGGTATCGTATTGGAAGTTTCACAAATACTTTCGATGTGGAATTGTGAACTAGGTTTGGATCTTTGGAAAACACCAATGACAGCTTATTGTTTGCTAGTACTTGCTTTCCTATTCTGATAAATTATTCCAATAATTCTTAAAAATTCTTTTGTGATTGTGTTCCTTTTTAGATGCCAGAAGGGTTCAAAGGTTTATGAAGACAACCTTGAATGGTTTGCATCTGTGTGTGTAGATTTGCATAACTGGGCTAAGTTTTCATTTGAGAGAAAATACAGATCACATAAGAGATACAGAGGTAATTCAAAAATCCAGAGTCCTTTCAGCAAATAATATCAAACATGGCCAAAAATATTTTCTTTAAGATAGTTTGCCAAGTTCTTTTCTTTAAGAATATATGAAGCCTATATTCTTTCTCCAAAAAAACCGAAATTAGCATATAAATTGTATTTACCAGTGTGTCAAGAGTCACCAGTATAATCACCAGGGTAGTTATCTAACATATCTAAGATGTAGCTCTTAAATCTTTTTCAGTGGTTTTGGCTATCCTATTTTTATGTCTGTCTCTATGGATAGGTGGTACACTCCTAGGCAAAAACCTTTGCAAAATATTGTAATTTTGTGATAAGGAATTGCAGTTGAACCAAGAAATTTAATAACAAACCAAACTTTGGGAGGTTTAGATTTTTCTTCTTCCAAAGCATTGTAAAATATTGTGATTATCAGCAAAATGTCATTGTGTCCTAGAGAACCCACACCAAGAAGTCCACCAAGAGATAGATCTGTTGGCTAAAACACACCATTAAATTAAATCACAAGTAATGTGGTAGATATTCAGATTTATTACCAAATTCTCAGGGTTTAATACATTTGTTTCATCATGGTTAAATACATCTTTCTTAGCATCTGTGCTGTAAGTTCAGGGAAAAATCTCAGAGTCGAACCTACCTGTCCACAACGTATTTGTGGCTGCAGATTTGTTGTATTTGGTACTCAGCTGCACTGAGTGTATGACACTGTTGTTTTCCTTCATTTCTGCTGCTAGTGTTAAGGACTAAGAATAAGCTCACAAAAGCTGTATGTGATATAATATTAATAAAAAGCATAGGATCATAGATTGGCTTTGGCTGAGAGGAACCTTAGAGGTCATCCGTTTCTAACCCCCCTGCCATGGGCAGGGATGCCTTTCACTATCCCAGGTTGCTCAGAGCTCCATCCAGCCTGCCCCTGAAAAATTCCAGGGATGGGGCACCCACAGCTTCTCTGGGCAACCTGTGCCAGTGCCTCACCATCCTCACAATAAAGAATTTCTTCCTAATATCTAATCTAAACCTTCTTTCAGTTTAAATTCATTCGCTATTGTTCTGTCACTATATGCTCTTGTAAACAGTCTCTCTCCATGTCATATAACTTCATACTGAGGTTTTTAACTACCTTCTCCTCCTGGAGTATTTAACTTCTGGATAATATGTAGATTGGATATGGTTTCTTAAAATACTCAGTTGTTCCTTTCCAGGCAAGCCATGTTATCTAAACAGCTCTGTAAAAAGTTTTTCAGTCCTGCTCCCACTGAATTTATCCTCATCTGTAAGCTCAGCCAAATGAGATCTGGCTGCTTTTCCGATAAGGAAATTCTAAGAAATCTCAGGTTGTTAGGTTGTTCTAGTTGTGACATTTTATCCTCTGGACTTCCACACCTTGAAAGCAAATTGCTGGTTCTATTACTGAATCAGATATATTTCCTCCCAAAGCTACCTGTTTAAGAATTTACAAACTAGGCAAGATACCTTTCTCTTTGTGGGGAAAAAAAAATTACAAAATCCACAAATGATTTATTAAGCAGGCTATAACGAAGTTTCCTATCTGATCTTTTTTTTCATTAAGTACAAGTATCCCTCAAATCCCAAAAGTGTGCCATCCCCCCAAGGTTTTTCCATTCCAAGCAAAACTCAAGACAAACAGATGAAGTCCCCAGCACAACAGCAAGCTCATCTCCCACTCTCTGATATCACCCTAGACACCCTAGACAATGGGTGCTGGGTTCTCTTCCAGCACAGAGTCCTCTAGATTCCATAAAGACCTAAAGTCCCTTCAGTTATTTTCCAACACATTACCTTTTTAGCATCAGCTGTTGGGGTGTCAACTCCAAGCTGTGCAATGGTGCACTGTGCCCTAGCTGTGCCTCAGCAATTTTGTGGCCTGAATTAAACCGTGGCTTAATATTTCACTCATGCAGCTGATGTATTCTTTAACCTGCTGCCAGAGCCACATGACCTGGTGAAGATGAACTCAGATAAAATGTTTTGAAAATTTGGGAAATGCCTAATTCCCTAGTCATATCCACAGCTACACTCTGAATTCACAATTTTAATGCAGTTCTTCCTTCCTCTGTAAGGGCTTAAGATATGGATCTGGATCTTCTATTTAAGTACACACAGGATGGAAAGTAGTCAGAAATACATGTTATCCAAAATATTTCAGATTCTTTACTCCTACTGATTTGGTGTTTGGGATCACTCCTCAGGAGAGAGGAAGAAAAAGGGTCTGTCATTCTTCTGAGTCACTGCATATTTTGTTGCTGTTGTTTCTCTGTAGTTCTTGCTCTCTGGTAACTACTGCAAGAGCCATTTCCAACAAGATGGTGAGACGCTTGTACTTTGTTATATCCCTCTGAAATCTCAATTGGTGATCTTGATATGTTTAACATCTCTCTCAAGGTATTTCTATTATTATTCTTTTGTTCCACAGGAAAAAGTTATTCCTGTTGCTGTTAAGTGCCTTCTGAAAACAGAGATGTCAGTCATGATCATTACAGAATTGTGACACCAAATCAGAAAACCTTTCCCCCTGCGTGGCAGCTTTGGCCACTTTGATTCATTTTATGTTTGACTAACAGATTGCTTTCATATTTGTCAGAATTAGGAGGACAAGTGTTCAAGATAATAGTGAAAACTAGATATTCAAAGGTCAGTGTTAGGTAGAAAAGCTTATTGACAAACCCTACCCTGCTTCCCGAAATACCCAAGTTCTGGAAAACTAAGCTTTCTCAGAAGTTCGTAAGTCTCTCCTGTCTCCACAGTTCAACATCTTATTGGAATATTTTATTTTCAAACAGAATGTGCACTTATCTATTCAATCAGCAGCGATTTTACATATTCCTTTACTTCCCTAATGACAGCTCTATTTTCTTCTTATATACTTCCTACTGGTCAAATAACAATAAAAAGGTCCTTGCTTTCCCTGCCACTGCATTGTAGGTTTGGGTGAGGTGGTTTTTCTAGGTCCCTTCCAACTGAAACAATCTGTTCCATTCCATTCCATTCCATTCCATTCCATCTTCCACTCACTAATTGCCAGGTAATGTACTTCTTGGTGAGTTCAGGTACTGTGTTATATATACTATATATAACACTCACTATATAATGTGAGGTTCACTATATCTAATATGTATATAGCAACAAGTCACAGGGTCCAGAAGAATGCTATGGTATTTATCTCAGCTGGAAGAGTGAGGTCGTGTTCACCTCACTTAGCTCACGTAAGTGCAGTGCAGAAAACTGCTGTCTTGCTGTGGGTCACTTCCAACCCAGAATATTCTGTGATTCTGTGATTCTATTATTCTGTAGTCTGTTCTCCCTAGATTCTCTTTATAGAGAATGATAAGTTCTTTGAGATAATTCCTCTCAGAGGTCCTCTAGAGAACACCAAGAGTGGGTCAGATGGGTGTGTATGGTTTTTGTGAATGACCTGGGTTTACAAGTGTAGAGGTTTAGAAGGAAAGCAAATGACTCTACAGCTGTATGAGCACTTTAAATAAGAATTATGTAGGTCATAGTTAGAGGGGACACTGGAGGGCTTGAATCCAACCTGCCCCTCCAGGCAAGGCTGCATGAGGTCAACCACAGCTTTGTGGCTGACAACACAGCCCTGTGTCACCTTGGCACGAGCACACACTAACTGGCCACACCCTTAAGCTCTCATAGTCCAGACTCCTGGTGTTTGCAGCGTATCTCCTTTCGATGTGGTGAGCCCTGCTCAGAACCCTTGTACTGCATGTGCATCCCCTTCTTGCCTTGGCAGGTTTTTATCTTTTTGGGGGGCTTTAGCATTGTTCATTGTCTAGGTGTGATTTACCAGTGAACTCTAGCTCACAGGGGCACCCAGCACGCAGTGGGTACACAGATTGTCACCAGCTGGTGCAATGAGTGCTCTGAGGGCTCAGCCACAGATACAAGGAAGGGCAGATATATTCTGCCTTTGAAGAGGCAGGATGCAAACACAGATCAGTCTTAGGTAGGCCTTCACACTGTCCTAGATTCCTAAACAAATGACTTGGGGTGAACAAGACAACTGGAAGATACTAGTTTTGCAATTAAAAAGTATATTTTTTACTTGAGAGGTCAATTACACAGGTGGGAATTTAGTTATGCAAATGCCTATGGATGAAATGTGCACATCTCTTACCTGCTATTTTGTTTGTAAACAGAGAGTAACATCCTGTAGCATGAAAATCTGATTGATTTGAAGATAAATTTAGGCCGGGAGAAGTGTAAATACTAGAGTTACCATCTTGCTGGCCAAGGCAGTCTAAGATTTTGTCTAATGTCATCTTGCAGGCAGCCTGGTCTTACTGAGATGCTGCTCAAACCCAACACATAAACAGGGAAGGGGAACTCCAGTGACAGAATCATAAGTCCCTAGAAATGTCTCCAGGAGAACTGGTCTTGAGTGTTCAAATGGCATTTCCAAACAGTTTTAGCTAAGAAAATGTAACACTTCCATTGTAGTCTAAGTCCTGAAGATACTTCAGCTGTGATGATGTCCTCAGATGATATACTTGGCTTATGAGAGCTGAGTCACCAGCAATCAGGAGACTGACAAGAAATGGGAGTGATTGTGTGCAGACAGCCTCTCCATTTATTTCAGAGGTGGTTACAGAATCCCATGTCTGTGAGATGCTCTCACTTGCATCTCATGTAGAGAAATTTCCAAATCTCCCGTGTTTTAAAAGCTGCACAATGGAATATAGCTTACAATATGACTTATATTCTTAAATTTAAATACACCAGTGAGAAAGCTGATCCCATGGGAAAACTGAGCTAGCGGCCAGTGAGGTGTACCACAGAGAGTACATTTTCAAAACATAAAACCCCACTATCTTTCCTCTTGAAAAATATTTATTCTTTCTTTTCCTAAGCTATGTTTTTCTCTGGAATTTTTCAGATTTTGGTGCCAATGTCATTTTATAACCATTTTTGGCTCAGAATAGAACATGTTAAACTCTTCCTCTCCACACAAAACAAACAAATGAAAGGAGAAAGAGAAAACCTTTTATCTGTTGTCTTTTTTTTCCACCAGAATTAAATCATTATCCATTGTTATGATAACCAAAAATCACTCATTAATGTTACCAACAACATTCTGGAGTAAATGAAGAATAATATAGATGTCACTCAGTAGTTCTTAGTTTAAAAAAAATCAAAAACATTATATGTAATCATAACAATTTTACTTAGAGATTTTACTCATAGTACTTGGTATGTAATAAGTAATGATTTTACTTAGAAAACTTCATTTTAAAGTACTTAGTGCTTATTTGCAGTTGTAGGGGATTATGGCATGACACTAAGGTGTATGTTTTTCGTTATTTTTTATGTGGATTTTACATAAAATTTGGCAAGCTACAATTTAAAACAAATATTCATCAGTACCCAGACCTGCAATGTTCCCAAAGCATTTTCTGCCTGCCTTAAGGAAAAAAACCCAACACAGTAATTCTTAAAAATGTCCAGGTTGTATCATTTGTCAATTCTTTGTTTGATTCCACCTACTTTCTTGCACTGCACTTTTAACTCCTCAGGTTCCATCCAGTAAAATCATATTTAAATAAGATATTTAAATCAGTAAGAGCTAAGCAACACATTTTCAGTCAAGGTGGTTGACTACAGGCACAATCCAGTAAAGTTTACACAGGTAGAGAAATTACTTCTTTCTTAATAAGAAGCAGACAGAACACTTGCCTCTTCCCTTGGAATCAGGGTTCTTTGACATTATGATTTGAACAAATTGCCACTCCACAGCAGGATGGTCCCTCATGGTAGTATTGGCTGTGAGTCTGAAGAAAATTGCCAACAAAAGCCTTAGTGGCTATGAATTTATTGTGGAAAAAGAGTCTCCTGTCAGCGGAGTTTCTTCCACTCTGAACTGGATTAGGTAGCACCAACAAAAGTACTCTCTTGCTCAGGCGACGAGATGTTGCCAGTATTGCTAGAACACAAAATCTTTTGTATGCAGACATCCCAACACTGTGGGCACACCATGCACTGCTGGTGCTGCACAGCTGCCAAGATGATGGGTGAGCTCCACTTGTCCCCCAGCACCTGCTTTGCCTAAAGAAATGGTTTCAAATTGGCAGCAAGAGGAACAGACTTCAGAAGGACTTGCCAGTCAGCTGCCAGGCTCCCTCTGTGGATCCTGGATCCCCTAATTGATACACGCAAGAGTATTACTGGTTGTGCTCATGTTGGCCCTCAGAGGTGGCATCTCCAGCCGAGGAAGGACCATGACTGCAGCTTTGTATTGCCAGGTCTTGAGGGTAACCTCCACACTGCCCATATGCCTCTACCCAAAGAATTTTCAGGAGGGCTGTGGATGAGATGCCTGGACAAGGCATAGGAAGTATGTAGCACTCAGCAAGAAATGTGCCTGAGATGTGGGAGACACAGCCAGAGAGAGGACCAAAGTAGTAGAAGAAAAGCCACACCCTGGGGAATGAAAGAATAAAAGGAAACCAAGGTGGAGAGAAGTAATGAGACAGACAGGATCTGAGTAGGGCACAATCTGATAGGCAAGACGAGCCACTGCTTTGCAGTAAGCATTGATGGGTGTAGGTTTATGATTTTCTCTTTCCTTTTGATTTATGTTTTCTTGCTTTTATTTCTTCCTAGAAGTTGGAGTGTCTGTGTGCATTCAATGGCAAGGCCCCTTCTCCCAAACTCAGAAATACTCTGTGGTATTTGGAATTTAAAATTCCAACTTGCAAGGCACGAAGTTCTTTTCTGAAAACCGTGCCTCATTTTAGTAAACAAAGTAGTAAATAAAATTCTCAAGCATAAAGAGAGATTCCCTATACTGCCAGTAATGAGTGTCTGAGTTTAAAAAAGGTTTCTGGCTCTTTTTGGAATGAACTTTATTAGTAATAGTCTGTTTCTCAAATATAACTTTTGAATCGTTTCTTTCAAGCAAGAAGACAGCACCCTGTGGCTGATGAAAACATTTGAAAGTGCTAAGTGTATAGATCAGAAAGAAAAATATTTACCTTTCATGAACGCATGATGGCAAGGAAGAATTTTGAAGACATTTTCAGCTGCTGCTTGAAAACTTGGCACTATGGTCAAGGGATTCATTCTTGCTGTCCTTATACCCCATGTATGAAATCACACTTGCCTTTCTCTAAGCACTTATTGGGGAGGCACTTCAGGAACAGACCATTCATCCTCATGGGGAAAATTCTAAGGCATAAGCTTCGATCAGAAAGTGACAAATGATTTTCAATACCTCAAGGATTAGCGGGAGACCTGAGCCTGTTTCCACCTCTCCCTCTCTGGTGGATAACCCTGGCTATATTACATTGGTACATTGGGTCTCACTTTCTTCCTTTTTAAACAGGAAAGGGAAATGTGCTTTAGAGATAAGGATGTAATCATTATACAAGGAATAAATATGGCTGGGTTTTTTTTAATCACAAGTATAGAACACAGTCATTGCAATATAGTGCTAAAAGCTTCACAGCTCTCAACACTGGGTCAACATTTCTTCTATTTTTTTCTGTTTTCTTTCTTGCAAGTTCCAGATCATGGAAGGAAATTTACCCTTCCAAGAAGAACTAGACAGAAATAGTATAAAGAAATAAACATTATGAGTATAATTAAAGAAAATTATTTAACACTGTTGTGTGGGAAAGGGAATAGATAACCGGTTTTAGAATGAGAAGTCATTTTGTCTTACAGAGTTGGAGGAGAATGAAACATGCTTTGTTTGAGAAATAACTTTTAACTGCAGCCCGGAAAAATTATCTGTGGTGATAAAAATATATAGAAGAAATTTTATAATAAGAATTAGAAAAAAAATGCAGTCAGGAAGAAACCAACTAGCATGGCAATGAGGCTGAATATACTTTAGCCTAGCAAGACTCAAGAAGAAAACTCTAGATAGGAACTAAAAAAGCTACTTTAATAGAGACAGCAGCGCTATATAGCATGTCATAGAATCACAGAATGGTTTTGTTTGAAGGCAACCTAAGGATCATGGCTTTTAAAGCCCCATGTAACCTGGCCTTGGACATTTCTTGGGGTGCAGCATCCACAGCTTCTCTGGGCAACCTGCATGTTGTCCCCATATGAAGTTATACCGCTTGTCCAATTCTCCTTCTGTGTAACTTAAGCCTTAGAGTCATAGAGGGAACATCAGGGTTATTGAACTTACATTGTGAGTTACAGGTGTGATTCATCACTGTGCATGTTAACTGTAGCCAGCAAAGTAGAGGTGTTTGCACATGTGCATGCTTAGCTGCCTGGCTCTATATGTGTGTGGTTTTCTCAAAGCAGTGTGGGGTTGCACAGTCCCACATGGTACGGGGACTTCTTTGTACTTTATTCTGTGTAAGCTCACAGGAAGGCATGGTCTTTGTCCCAGAGCATTTTCATGTCTACCTAGAAACAATGGCATGAAACAAAAGGAGGGAAGCAGAGAGGGAAAGGGACAATGAGGTCTCGAAGTTACGTGGGTCAACTCCACATACAATGGTATTGACCTGAATCCTCTGAAAGGCTCCTTGGGTAAATAGTTTTGCTGTCCTGGTATGTGTCCGGGCAGCTGGTGCTTTTACAGAGCTTTGATGGTCTGTCTATTCAGTTTCATTCTGATCTGGAGGATGTTGTTTGCATTGTAAGAGAAGAAGGTCTGGTTTTGAGGAGGGAAGCAGGACTTCCACATTTACATGCCACTGAAATGAGTTTGGGAAATAAAATAAAATCTAGGACATGCAGCATTTTTTAAAGCATGTCTTAGAACTATAACAGGAACTGATATTGGAGTTATCTGTCCTTCCGGACTTCTATTCTACAGTCTCAGCAGGTTCAGAGAGGCATGTGGGGAGGGGCTATAGAGAGGATCTTCCTACAATTTAATTTATACTCCTTCAGAAATTAATAAAATTTAATTGCAGATAACAGCATAATTTATGTGCACCATCTGTCTTACATACAAACATACTTGTGTGAAAAAATGCTGGTTCCCAAAATGCCTGTGTGAATAAAAATATTTTCACATGAGATTTTGTGGAGAAATGGTTGCAAAGATGCACAAGCCTGCTGGATGCAAACCCCTGTCCAGAGACAGAGAAACCATTCATGACTGTTGCAAAAACTTGAAGACCTCTGATGAATAAATAAATTGTAGCAGTAAATATCTCATGCTCAGGGCTTCTTTATTAAAATGCTTAGGCTCTAGCGTACAGAAAAAATACACACCCTGCACCATAATCAAGTTTTACCATAGCAAATTAGAGCAATGAGAAATTGAGCTAATTAACATGCCTCCTCATATTAAACCACAGGATACCTGAAGGTCTGCCTTGCAAATGTGTGGAAAGCACTTCATGAAAGAAGATGATACAATAGGTAGGTCACTGCTCTGGTATCCACAACAGCTGGCGAGAGCCCTTGCTTTGGCACAGAGTACCAATGGGGTCCTGGGTGGGAACCTTGGCCTCCTCTTCCCTCTACCTGCTGCCTTCAGGCTGTAGTGCCTTCTGTATGTGAGTGCAGCCATGAGGAACACACTAAGGACTGCAGGATACTTGTGAAACTGTGGAGGAAGCACCACACAGTGGCAAAGTTTTTGTAATACACAGGCTGCCCTGCTATTGTTTACAGGAGAAAAATATTCCTACCTGCCCAGCACAGATTCAGCTAAGTTCCTACTGGCACTGCTTCTGAGCTCTGCAGAGCACAAAATCTACAGGTAGCTCATCTGCTATTTCTCCATGTGAGCACTGCCAGCTGAATTCTAAATGCTTCTGTATCCTCTCTTACTAACGGGGCTATTTATAGCCCCTCTGGCTTCATTCCACCTGAAGGTCAGATTGTTTACAGGGAGGGAGGATATATTGTGTTTTTTAAATAGAGAACATATTTTGATTCATTAAAAAGAACACCAACTCTTTTCCCTGCACAAGATAATGGACAGACCTTACTCCTTACTCACAACAAAGACCTGGCTGCAAATCCAAAGCATTCCAGAGAGCAGAGATGGATAAAAAAATGGGAAAGTTCAGTAAGGGTTTTCACATGCATGCAGGAAAGTAAAGAACATCCAACTAATAAACACAAATAAATACAAATGAATGTAATGGCATTTCTGTCCATTGAATGCTTAACCCTGGTTTTGTTTGTTTTCTTGCAGTGACTCCTGCTCTGCTACTAAACAGTATATGTAGTTTCATACTTTCCTTCACAGTTTCATACTTTCCTACACAGTCTCATGCTCTGCAGGCATGCTATGGCTCCTATAATTTATTTTCCAGTCACAGAATTCTTTACTGTTTTCTTCATCGGAAGCAGGATTGGCTCAAAAGTTTTTGGGCTCTACAAACTCAAACAGAAAAGGAAAATGGCAGATACTATATAAAAGTAAAATGTTGGTTTAGATATATTATCTATTGTATCTATCTTTTTTCTCCAAATTCCGTGTGTAATACAGAAGTACTTCATGTCCTGGTGAAATAAATTCATGTCCCTGAATACGACATACTATGGATCTCACCTTTCTTCACTGCTTTTTAGTTCTTCATCTTCTCCTTGCTTCAATATAACAAAGGGCAAAATGTCACAAAGATAAGAACTGGTCTCTCCATCCAAATGCTTAAAAACAGAAATAAAGAAATGAGCCATTCTCGAGCTTTTATAGAGCAGTCCTTTGCAGCACAAAAGCACATGGGACAGGCAGAAACTTACACGTGGACCCAGGTAATTCACATCACTCAGAAAAGAGAGCTATTTTTAGCAATTAGGAAATTAGGCATCCTGAGAAAGAAATCTTATCCAGCATATGGTAAAAGAGGATAGTGTATGGCCAGTGAGCTGATTACAGGCTCAGGCTTAATTGGAGAAATAAGGTCTTTGGCCTCTCCTCTCCTGTTAATTCCAGCTACTGCCGTGTCATGTGGTTGCAGCAGTATAGCCTGCCCCTGAAATGCAACCTTTCAACAGACCTTTAAGATCTCCTCCTTCCATTACTGAGACTACTGCAAAATTAAAAGCCTAAGGAATAGAAAAACAAAGTTTTTTTTAAAATTGTTTAAATTTAAGTGATTGGAAAGGGCTGTTTCATACCTAGCACCCTGTGAAGGCATCCGGAGAATTGGGGTTGGAGCAGGGTAGGTACTGCCTGGCTGAGGTCTGCTCAGGCACGTCACCATGGCAATGGTGGCAAGTCCCTCCAGTACCTGAAAGGAGCATGAAAACCTTCCAGTACCTGACAGAAACCTACAAGAAAGATGGAGACAGGCTTTTTAAAGGGCATGTAGTGACAGGACAAAGGTGAGCTGCTTTAAACTGAAACAGAGTAAGTTTAGGTTGGATATTAGAAAGGAATTTTTACTGTGACAGTGGTTAGACATGGGGACAAGTTGCTCTGAGAAGCTGTGGGTGCCCCATCCCTGGAAGTATTCAAGGCCAGGTTGGATGGGGCTCTGAGCAACGTGGTCTAGTGTTAGGTGTCCCTGCCCATGCTGGGGGGTTGGAACGGGGCGGTCTTTATGGTTCCTTTCAACACAAACCATTTTATGATTCTATGCAAAGAGAAGATGCAAGCTCCACAACTGAATTGGCTAATGTGCTGTGAACAACTGGAAGGCTCACATGGCTCAAGTCAGAGAATGAACTCTGTGGGCCCATGACTTAAGGTTGGATGGTGCTTGTTAAAAAATCACTTGAGATAATAGGAAACCGTGGGTTTCAGAGAATTCATCTTATTTCAGACTGAAAGAAACTGGAAGTTGCAGATAGACAATAAGTTCAAGAAGTGATTAAACTGTGGTCTGCCCAACAACTCTGTTCACAGATGAGTCTTTCAGCACAGCACAAGTATCTCTGCTGCCTGCACAGTTAGAACTACCAGAACAGTCCTGTGTTTTGTTGTTATGATAGACCTGGTCACTAGAAAGAGCTGCCAGATGCCAAGGAGGTCCTGAGAAAAAACTGCCAGTTTAATGACTGTTAGGGAGCAAACAGTCATTATGAAGAACATATTGAGCTACAAGAATCTTCAGCCTGAAGTAATATGGCTTTTCTCCCTCCTTATGTTACATTCTTACTGCAGCACTGGACAATGGCTCTATCTTATCATGTGTAAGGGTCCAGATCAGCTACCATGTACTTCCTATGTGAAATGGTCAAGTTCTAGGTGTCCCAGTGTTTGCGCATTTGAATCAGCTGAAGCTGACCTCACCTTCTACTTTTTATGTGTCCACCCTGGCATCAATAAAAAACAGCCACCACACTATGATTATCTACTTAGCTACTTACCTAAGAAAAAGCAAAGCTACCTACAGACTTGAACACCTTCAGGACTAGGGAGAGATCTGGACCCAGATATAGTCCATGTTGCTGTATTTATTTTGTGTGCCCAGGTTTTGATAGAGTGGGGGGACTATAGAAGTGGCTTCTGTGAGAAGCTGACAGAAGCTTCCCCAGTGTCCAACAGAGCCAATGCCATCTGGGCACAGAATGGACCCACCACTGGCCAAGGCTAAGCCCATCAGAGAAAATAATAACACCTCATTAACATATCAAAAAATTAACTTATTTAAGAAGGAAAAGATAGTTATTGTGCACATGCAATTGCACTCACGAAAGAGCAGAGTGAAAATATGTGAGAGAAACAACGCTGCAGACACCAAGGCCAGTGCAGAAGGAGGGACAAGAGGTGTTCCAAGGTCCAGAGCTGAGGTTCCCCTGCAGCCCGTGGTGCAGTGGTGAGGCAGCTGTGCCCCTGCCGTCCTTGGAGATCCGTGGGGATGAAGAGATCCACCTGCAGCCCATGGAGGAGACCACTGCTGGAGCAGGCAGAGGCCTGAGAGGAGGCTGTGACCCTGTGAGAGGCCCATGCTGGAGCAGGGTCCTGGCAGGGGCCTGCAGACCCAGAGAGAAGAGTCCACATTGGAGCAGATTTCCTGGTAGGACTCGTGACCCTGCAGGGAACCCACGCTGGAGTGGGCTGTGCCTGAAGGATGCACACTGTGGAAAGGCACCCACACTGGAGTAGCTCCTGAAGAACTGTTGCCCATGGGAAGGCCTCAGGCTGAAGAAATTCATGGAGAACTCTCTCCCATGAGAGGGACTCCACACTGGAGCAGGGAAAGGACTCCTCTCCCTAAGCAGCAGAAGGGATATGTGATGAACTGGCCACAACCTCCTCTCCCTGTCTCCCTATACCGCTGCAGAGAGGAGGCAGCACCCAGGAAGGAGAGAGAGGTGGGGACAAGGTGTTTTTTAAGATTTGTTTTTTATTTCGTTATCCTGTTCTGATTTTTATTGGTGGTAAATTCTAATAATTTCCCCAAGTCAAATCTGGTTTGCCCGTGACAGTATTCAGTGAGTGATGTCTCCCTTTACTCATGAGCCTTTTGTTATATTTTCTCTCCACTGTCCAGTTGTGGAAGAGAGTGACTGAGCATCTTTGGTGAGTACCTGGTATCCTGGTAATTATTGGTAAAGCATTAGTAACTATTTAAGATAATTTATGCCAACCTTATTAACTTAATGCCCAAGGCATTTGTGCATAGTTTTCATCAAACATTGCTTTATTGGTTGCTTTAAGCCAGTTATGGTGGTGGTAAAGGGCTGTGGATGGCAGTGCCAGCCCTCATACTGGCCAGGGGAAGCCAGATGTTGTTGCTTGACATGGCCACAGCCAAATTTCAGCAGTGTGAAGAGACTTTGTAAAGTAGAGAAGTGAGAGAATTAGGGAAGGGAAACAGATACTTTTGCTGTTCACTATGTTTGGTTTTGTACTTTCTGTTGGACAGTGTCAATATTGCCAGCCTAAAGCTCACAGTCTCAGTCAGGAGCCAAGTCCCCAGAAATCATGACATCAGTTTCAATGTGCTAAAGGATTTCGTTTGGGCTTTTTAACACCACCTCTTGGATTGAGCATATGGCTGCTGATTTCTGAGTCTCTGAGTGCACACATGCAAGGAAGTGCTTTCCCCTGTAGACAAGTTTATTTTGGGGTAAACAAAATTTTCCCAAAAAATCTTTGTATGTTTTTAAACATCAGATGAGGTTCCTAACTAATTCTTTGCAGATAGGTCCTAGGCTGCTAGCAAAGCATTCAGTCATAACATGAATTTTGTGGTACATCTTTAACAGGTGAAAACATCCTCTGTTCTGTGGGTAAGTTATTTGGCTATACAAGTTTACAAATACTTCAATATATAAACAAAGAGGGAAAAAACAACAAAACTTTTTCATGATACAATGTTTCGCCAGAACCTATTTACGTTCCTTTTTTTATTAAATACCAGGCTAGGAAGTTAAGGTGAGACTGGGTACTGGTGGCTACCCAGGTGGGAACATCAGGACATACCTGCCTATAGAACAGGCTTGAGTTTTCTTTGTGCTTCTTTTTCCTTATTCTTATGAAGCCTGAGTATGTTAAAAGCTAAAAACTAGTGATGTAAATTTCCTAAATGCCTTTAGAAAACCAAGAACTCAGCCACTGCCAAGAGAAACATGACTTCCTGAAACTGGACAGCATTGCTTGGGTTTCCTTTGAAAAAAAAAAAAAAAAGAAAAGGAGGAAAAAAAGGAGGCTGAGCCAAATGCCTGAAATACGTAAGACAGAGTGATACAGGAGTTAAGGGGAAGCTACATAGGAAGCAAAGCAAAGCCCAAAATAAAGAGCAGGAATGGAAAACTAAAAATAACAAACAGGAAAGTGTGACACAGCTGCAAGGGCTCTGGTGCATTCTCCCCCAGCATTGTACCTTTTTTTTTCAGGAACATACTAATATTGTGTTTGGATTTCAATGGCATTCCAAACCATTATTTGTTCTTCAAAAATAGATGTTTCTCTTGTGAGGAAGAAAGATATTTTCAAGTAATGTTCATAGGATTTCAGTTGTTCCAGTTTATCAAAAAACACTTTTGTTAGGCTCAGTGTTTGCAGAGCAGAAAAACTACATCGATTATGTAATTTTGTGAAAAATTAGTCTTTTTCTTCTTAGAATAGTGAAGATAAGCTCATGCATAATCAACTGTTGCCCTTAATTTCATTTGAGTTTTTACTTGATAGATTTCAAAAGCAGGAAGGGAGCACACACATGAATCTGGAGTGTAACCACTTTGGAAGCACAGTGAATGGAAGTGGATCAGGGAGGATTACGAGCATCATGTACTAATAAAGTTAAGGAAACCTCTGTCTTTTTCCTCATCCAAACACAAGTTTGTTTGTTTACATAGAGCACTTTGCAGGACCAGGAAGGCAGCTCAGGGGATATGGGGCTGCCACGACTGTGGCCGGGTCCCTTCCGGCGCCTGCAGAAAAGCCAGGCTCTCCACCCAACCACCCAACCATGACTGAGGTACACAGCACATGTACAGGAGTCACTGGAAGCTGCTGCAAAGGAGAGGGGAAGGAATACCTCAGCCTTTGGATGTCTTGCTATTTTAACACCTATTTGCTTGCTAAACGCACCCATCCTGAAATAATTAAGCCAAATAGTTGAGTCGTGCACGGTCTCTGGCCACCCAGAAGATAGATGATGCCACTTTGGAAGAGTGAAAAAGCCTGAACAAATACACCAGTTTGTCATCCCCAGTTTCCTTGGACACTCACAAACCCTAGTGAAAACCACATTAAGGTATGCCAAAGTGAAGATCATGATGTCTGTCAAGTTATCAGTCCAATTTGTGAAATTTCTATTTTTGGCAGACACAACAACAACAGGAAATATTTACCAATTTTGCAGGTGTCAGGAAACATTTTCAATGTGGTGCTGTGACCTGACAGTCCATTTAAATAGGTAGCAAGAATGTACAGCAGTGATAGTAAATATATTTTAATTAAAAATATATGTTTTGATGTATTTGCTCCAATATCTGTGTCCTAGAAAATCAGAGTGGCAAATTCATATTGTCAATCGTGCTATAGTGATTAGGCAGTGATAACTCTCACAATACTAGCATGAATATTTTATACAATGAAATAATACATTAGAGTACATTAAAGATGTTTCTCACAGTTGATGTTGATAAGGCTGTTTTTCACTAAAAGTTGATCTACACTGAAAATATATTTCATACATATTATTTAAATTGTGGGTGAAATATATCTGAATATATTTCAGGCTTCTCTATTCTGTGTATTTCAGACACTGCTCTAAAACATTTGATTATATATTGTTTGTTTGAACTGTAATGGTGTCTGCAACACCCTATAATACAGACTGTAATACAAACTGCATTACAGCATAGTTCTTATCAGTGTCATCACACATTAGATAAAACATTAGAGCCTTTGCATATATTATATAGCTTACAGTTCAGTAGCTGAGAAAGTAACAGCTACCTTCCAGAGATGAGGCTTATTTGTCAAACATGCTCATACTGGAAGTAATACATGACCCCACTAAAAACAAATTAAATACTAGATGACAGGGTCACATTCTGTGATGAACCATGTCACAGTTTTTACTTCAGGAGTAGTAGTGAATTTGGCAGTGTCGAGTTAACAGTTGGACTCAAATGATCTTAAAGGTCTTTTCCAACTTAACAATTCTACTATTCTATGGCTCTATGATCATTTGCATTATTTCTTATCCTGGCGTAGTCTCATTGTCACTGGTAGCAACAGATAAATGTTTCAATGGATAAAGAATAAAATGAAAGGATGAAATACTGTTATTTCATCCTGAAATCTATTCTGTGTGCAACAAACTGTCATTGAAGCAGCTGAAGAGATGCAAAAGCATTTTATAAATTTGATGAAAAAGAATAAAAATCATCCAGAAGTGTTTTCAAGGCATGCCTCTCCATCTCCTCCTTTCTCCTGACTTGTTGTGGATTCAGTTGTGGATTCACAGGTTACTCCTTTATGGTCAATGAAAGAGTGTAAAGGCAGGCTCTGATCCAGAGCTAAATATTCCCTGGCATGGTGATGGCCAGGCTAACAAGATAAGACAGCTTCCCAATCCTTCCTGTACTGGCATTTTCCAAAGAGTGTCTGTTCTGAGTAGGCAGCTAGGATCCAGCCACCTTGTTTTGAAGATGAAGGTGGCTGGAATGGTGTGGACACAAACGATTCTGGACATGGGACACCACTCAGTTTGTGAAATCATGAAGGTTCCCAGCAATTTGCTGAAATAGATGCAGATGTTGCGAAACTGTGTGGATTTGAGAGCAAAAGTGTACATTATCTGCATGCACCATGGCTGTACCCTCACCAGCAGACTTACTCTGTCATTAATAGATAGACACAATAGACAGTGATGCTTTCAGTTGTTTTTTTTTTATTGAACAATAATAATATTACACTCCTTAAAACCAACTGACTTATTAGATTTACATTCAAGAACTCGTAATGTCATTTATGACACTGTTGCAAAATATTAATAATGTATGCAGTATTTACTACATTTTTTCAATATTTCTCATCAGTCTGCTGGAAGACCATGGTTTTGATCCTGTTCTCACTGAAATCAAGAAAAAAGTTACTTTGATATCAGTAGATTAGGATCAATACACTTACTAGTAAACAGCACAAGAAAACATTATTCCCTCTCAGACCCTAACATTCAATACTGGTTAAAATGTGGTATTATGCTAGTTTGAGATTTATGTTTGTATGCCTCCAATTATCATGGCAAGAGAACCTACATTTTCATCCTGACATTTGGATGTCTACTGCTGTCATCATCCTCTTGTTGCAGATCAGCATGATTCATGTCTGCTTTCCCAGGTGAAAGCATCCTGCTTCCACAGATGTTGACTTTGGACCTCTTTAAGGGCATTAGAGTTTCTGTTGTTCATAGTTTTAAAAGTATGCTTCCAGGACTAAACTCTGGCTGCTGTACTGTGTGTTCCTTCTTTCACTGCAGTTACTGTCAAAGCTTACGCTGACTTCAAAGGAAATGTTAAAATCAAGCCACACTTCCAATGAGAGTACTCTATGTTACAAGGCAGTTCCTAAACTCATGGCATCCAGGTTCACTCTGACACAGCAATGTCAATTTTCATTATTTATGGATCTGGTTGTTTTCAGATATATTAGCAAGCCCCTCTCAGAGTGATATTTGACTTACTCGTATATCATGTAGCTTAGACTGAATGAGGGACTGCTTGTTCCTGCAACACTCTTAACACATAAAACTTTTTCTCCTGGCTGAAATGGGACCACTTGCTCATGCAATTGAGAAACAAAGGACTGGGTACCAAAATACTGTAGTCTGTGTCTGTACTATCACTTGCTGAGGGTCCAAGTCTTCCCTGGGTCAAATAAACTCCCTGTGAGTCACATCTGGGCCATAGCCAGCAGTGAAGATGGAAAGTATGAAGGTCCCTTTGCTGGCCTCTCACCACTATTCCCAAAGAAATACAGATGTCACCTTAATGACATCAACTAACTGGTTTATAGAAACATATACATTTAAATAATGATAAGCAGCTTCTTATGTTTCAGATCCCCTTCTACAAATCGGTAGAATTTACCAATCTGCTGTTTTTCTGTACAAAAATTAATTTTAGAAATCCAACTAAACACAATATATGTGTGCAGTGTCTTGCCTAAATTATTCACAATGTATAAACTGAAATACTGGGTGTTTTCTCTCTGAAGAAAGGCATATTTATCTCTGAGGAATTGTCACCAAACTTCCAAAACTAGAAAACTGTTAACAACTAATGTCGGTTTATTTAATTTACAATGTTGTGCTTTTGTTGCTATTATCGTTATTGAACAGGGGTGTTCCTTCTGTCTGAGTTGTTGTTTATGTGTGTTTTTGTCATGATGGTTCCACATGAACACTGTCACTCACCCAAACTGTCCCCTTCATTCAGTGAGAGCTTTCCCAGCCTTCGGCTGGCAAGAGTCAGCCTCTGTCATTATTTAAATGATCATGTTGGGTTTTCAGTATTACTATACATTCAGAAAGCCACAATACATTTCTCTGTTCAAATACTTATCAAAACAAATATCAAAAGTCATCTACACTGTACAGTCTAAGTAAACATTTTTCTCATTAAAAATGGATCACATTTGAGCTTCAGAGAATACATATTCATACGTTATAGATCTACTTTGTTCTTAAAGTGTGTTGTTGCATATTCAATAATCTATGAGAAATGCATTCACTTGAAAGTCTTACAAGTGTAAGTAAATATCAGCGAGGATTTAGCCATTTCATTACTGGAGAGCGAATAACTTTCTCTTTAACGAATTCCTCTTTTACAGAATTTCCATCCCCTGATGCCATATCATTGTCTGAAAAAAAAAAACCACAAAAATAAAGGTGGATTTCATAAACATGAGAGTTTTAAAATACTGTCCAGCAGCAATATCCCTGGTTTTAGGAATACTTTGGAAAAACTTAACTGACATGTTTGCAGGAAACTCACTAAATTATCTCAAATTATCTAGTTGCAAAATTTCTACCAAATTAAGGCATAAGTCATATCTGCTTTCTAATACTTTAAGCATAATGGTGATGATTTGACTTCAGTTTCCAGTTCTGACTGTAACACTCACTCCAGTGTGAGACAGGACCAGGCAACACATCCTCCATAACTACAGCAGTAAATTAAACTCCCCTGCAGCTATTCTCTGACTGAGGCCAGCTGGCATGGAACTGCTTGGTGCATGCCACTAAACTCTCTTACTCTCCAAAAATAGGTAAAAGATATTCAGTTTGTCAACTAGAAGCAGTCCCTGGCTAAGGCTGATTCCTGAGCTGTGACTGAGGTTGTTTGGCACAGTTAGCTGGCCTGGGACAAAACATGCTGCCCACTGCCCTACTGTTTGATTGTGAAAGGAGTCGAACTGCAACGTACAGGACTGTGCTCTGGCACCTTTAAGTTTGCTAGGTATATGTAGGCATAGTGGTCTTTATAAAACATGTGGGTCAGAGACTTGTCTGTTTAAAACACAGAAGTATTTACAGCTGTTTTAATTCTCAGAAGATCACTTAGACGCTATAACTACTTCTGAAGACCATTTTGAAATGAAACCCTGTGTGACTACCCCATGGAGCACTACCTGTAATGTCCCTGGTCTGCTAACAGACCTCTGAGGACAGAAATCATTGGGAAACTTCTGCAAGAGTAAAAAGCATCGTTTGTTCCCATGCAGTGAGTATCTCATCCTGGCTGGGATAAGTCAAGCAGTTAAACATCGAGGCAGCAGGAAGTTTGGGACCAAAGGCAAGCAGGGAAGAGGAAAGGGAAGGAGGAACTGATGAAAACTGGCTGTCTGGGAAGATTTGGAATATAGGCTAGATACAGAAAAAATCAAACACCTTAATAATTTTGGCACCCTCGGTAATAAATAGAACAAGGAAAGGGAAAAGAGCAAAATCATGTAGAAAAATACAAAAATATCAGGGCTGATAGATTTTGCAAGAGGTTTTTTGGGAAATCATTTTAAGTGTTATATAAGCATAAGCTGCAGAAGTTTTCTTCAATCTAACTTTCTCTAAGAAGAGAAAAGGAGAACGATAAATCTTGTATTAAGACAGCAAAGTCCATATCACTTAATATAACTGGAGAAAATTTAAAATTACACACAAATTGCAGTTGGAGAAGAAATTAAATCCAAAGACCTTTAGGTGAAACCCTACAAAAAATCCCAGTAGGCCTAAGATTAAATCTCTGATTTGTCTTTCTTTCTTTTTTGACTTCTACACATTGTATTTATTTTGGTTTTTGTTTATATTTAAACATCATTTAGTCAAATATACCTCAGTATCATCAGGTGGGAGAAAAGGGGAAAATTTTTAATCCCATCTCTAAAAACTTTAGTGATCTTTCCTTGGTGCATAAAAAACACTCCGGCCTGTCACATTCTTTTTTTTTTTTTTAAATTCTGGACAGATCTATTACAAGCTTCAGACACAAATGTAAAGGAAATAACTTATTCCAGAGATACGGTGACAAATGACTACAATAAAACATTTAATAAAACCATTCACTGACAACTGAAAACATATAAAAGTCTGTTCTCATTGGGGAAAAAAAGGTTGTTTTCGCTATGTTTTAGCTAACAGTAGTAAATGCAATGTAGTGAAATCCTGATCTGATACAAACCCTAGCACAAGCCTCTCACTGCACAAGTGATGCACTGCTAGCCTATGCAACAGATGCAAAGTATTACAAAATGTTTTTACTATGTGTCACAGCTTACTTAATTCCTTGCCTTACAGGTTAAGGGAGCTGCCAATAAGAAAAATAAACGTACCTTGTGTTGTTAATAGTTTGCACAGCTCCACCAAAGTACCCACTACTTGCAGACAGAGTGGTGGTAGATCATGTGCAAGGTGTTTTCTGCTAAAATCAAGTGTCCCACAAAGTCTTACCTGTCTGTGAAGATATTTTTCGTCGATTTGGAGGCTTTGAAGCAGACAGTTGGAAAAACGGGAACTTCAAACACTTCCCGGTAACTCTGTCACAGATGCCAGAGGGACAGTTGCAGGTTTTCCTGCATTCCATTCCATAGCTACCATAGGGACACTCTGGAAAAAAAAAATACAGCAAAGCAGTTCTCAGTCATCCAAGTCAGGTGCTGTCTTAAGAGCTGGTCTGCTTGAAAGTGGAAAACCTTTGAGCGGAGGTCAGCTCTGCCTTAGCTATAGGATTTCAGAATGCTTACTGCTTTTTTACAAGTATTTTCCAGTATTAACACACGTTGACACCCTTTACATCCATCATTTCATTTCTTGTAACTTGTTTACAATGTGCTACTGGTAATCCTTCTCTGAAACACTCTTTGATTTAAATGCACTCTTATGTTAAATTGCCTCAGTTAAAGGCAATATGAATATGTAAGTATGCAATTATAGAAGATTTAGTTTAAGGACTAGCATTGAATTTAGAAAGGAAGCTGACTCCAGAAATTCCCTGAACTCACTATGTGGTTCACTATGCCATTATCTAACTTTCATGACTGTTGAGATTTAGAGCTGCGGTCTGATGCTGGTGCGGGGCCACTGTGGCCAGGGCGAGCAGTCTGGGTGGAGGATGCAGCCTGACCCTGAGGAGCTATCCAGCAAACTTGCCCTCCACCTGGAGATGCTGCTGGATCCTCGGAAGTAGCCTCCTATGCAACACCTTCTCAGACAGCAAAATTCTGCCTCCCCTGGCAGAGAGCTCACCTGCATCTCCAGCCTAAGGAGTGAGTATGCCCTGAAGGGATCTCTGGTACTAAAGCAACTCCCCGCTTGTGCTGCATCTGGTCACATAAGGCCCCAGTTCAAACCTCACACCCCTGAGGAAGCTTGTGGAGGAGCGCTACAAAGCAGCTGCTAGGGTGGGAACAAATGTTTTCCAAAGAAAATTAAGTCAGGTGCAGCAGAGTTGCCCTATCCCATGATATCCCATGCTGACACATATCATGTGCTGGATGGTATAACTTCCCAAAGGGTTTAAACTAGGGGTTTACACCCCTTGTCTTCCTCTGCCTTGCTGTTGAACAGGGTACCTTCCCAAAACCTTTGCTCAAGAGACAGAGACTGGGAAAATCTGTGTCTAACATGTCCTTTCCAAACCCCCAAACAGGTGATCATTCCCAGGAGAGGTTTCAGATATCCCAGGAGAAAGGCCTTTATGTTCAGACTGTCCTTGCCAAGCCAAGGGACGTGGTCACCTTAAATAGCAAGGTGTGGAGAGTTTCTGACTCACCTCCTAACAGCGGATGAATGACTATTCAGGGCTGGACCAAGGAACCATCCAGCCCAGGCTTCCACAAAACACTTAAGAAAGGTGACCATACCAAGCACACATGAAACCTCCCTCCTCATTTTGTCTCTCCTTTTCAGTTATGGGACCTCCTGATCCATAGTTTCTGTGCATATTACACCCCACAAAAAAATTATACTTTTCAGTTTGTCCAGTCTCCTCTTGAATGAATGCAAACTTAGCTTTGCCATACAGCCTAGGCAATATGAAAATCAAGCAAATGCACCATAGTGTAGGCAACACTTTACAATTCTCTATGTATCAAATGGATATGCTTTATAAATGAAAAGCCCTAGAAGATCAACCAGTTCCCTGAAATGAACTGAATAGCAAGTCACTCCAGCATGGAGAATCTTGTAAAGCCTCACCACACTCCCCTTCCCAAGAAGTACACTCTTTGATCCGCTGCTAGTCCGCATAAAACAAAACCAAAATCCCACCCAAGTAAAACTGTTCTTGTGAGCACGTCCTCCCTGGGCGACAAGCAGAGAGCACACTACATGGAGCATCAATCTGTCTGCTGCAGGTGCTCAGCCTGGAGAGGTGGGATGCAAAGCTGTGCACAACAGCATAGAAACAAGTCTGAGCCCAAAGCACTTGGCTCTGTGTGGAATAATCCTGGCAGTGATGCGGCTCTTCAGATTTCATGAAACTCAGATCTGAGTCAATTTTTCATTTAGAAGATTTTTGTTCAACAGAACCGTGTTCCTAAATAAACTGCAGATAGCTCCTAGTGGTTTAATAGAAGCAAGGGCACCAAAAAGATATTTTGTTTCCGGCCATAATGACATTGCTCTTGATGATAGTATTATGCACTCTTCTAATAATAAAGTATCCCAAAAAATTGTTCTGCCCATTTTAGAAATAAGAAATTGAAGAACAGAGTTGAGATCATTTTTCCAGAACTTCAAAGTAAATTGGTAACAGGAAGCCAGAGAGAATTTAGCCATCCTGCATCTGTCAGTTATTACAAACAGGGAAGTTATTAAAATGAGTGAGTGACCTGGTATCCTAGTGGTAGATGGATATATAAAATAACAATATCTGGCCCCAGAGAGAGATTGTGCTATCTCGGAGCTGAGATGAAGCACGAAAAATAATTCAAAACTACATCTATAATATTTAGTGGAAATAAATATAAGGAGAATAGAAGCTTTCAACACCAATTTACAATTCTAAGTCAGTATATGTCTTTACTGAAATTTATGAAAGTTCTTCCATTGACTGATTGGGAAAAAAACCCAAACATTTTACTTTGCATTTTCTACAGAGCATCCAAGATTCAGCTATAGGGGTTCAGATCTCATGTCCCATAATATTTCTTTTTTCCCATTCATAGGTCACTGTTGCAAAGAGACTCCTATGAAAAAAGTGAAAAAACCACACTAATCAAAATTATTGTTAATAGAATTATAGGCAGTATCTTGCACTCTGGTTATTTTTAATAAATTGAAGATCAGTCAAATATCTCAGTAAAATACTTTTCTGATAAGTGCACCAAAGATATACTCTTTATGTGTAAGTTCTACTCTTTTGCAATAAAGTAGGTTATTGGGTTTCACACTCAATCATGCACACAAGTTTTTTTTAAATATGGTAAATAAGTGTGTGCTATATGTGAATCAGCCTGAGTGATTTTTGCAGTGTCTGGTCCTAAGTCATCACTTTAACTGAGTCTATTTGATAATATAGGATATTTAACTGCCAAGATATTCCCACTTCTAAGAAGTTATTCTAAGGCTTATCTATATCTACTTACTGAAGAGGTACACAAACACAGGAAAACCTACTGCATTCTTGATTTGCAAACTCTTTTTCAAAAATAGTTAATTTTTTTTTAATTCATCCTACTTCTTATGAATATAATACCTTCTCACCTTTTAAAGATTCCCTTGTTTAAACAAAGTGAGAATAGCTCCTAAATGAAAAATGCCATTATAGCTCTGACTAAAGGAATCAGCATGCAACATACCTGGAATAAACTGAAAGCAGTGCCTGACTTCATCTCACAGTCAGTTTCTGTTCTGTTATTGCCATCTTTCAGGCAGCAGGGTTTCTCTTTGCCTCCCCTGACCACATACCCAGGATAACTGAGCACCTCAAAGGCAGGACTAAATTAAACAGGACAAAGTCTCCAGGCACTCAGGCAGTGCTGCTTTCTCCATCCCTCAGAGCCCAGAGTGAGCACCTGGTCCCTGGGCAGCTGGCAGTGCCAGAGGGCCCATCACCCCCAGGAATGTGCAGCTGCCACAGGGACCCCATGACAAGGTTGGACTTGCAGTATTAAAGTCCTTATAATTTGTAGAAAGCTACCCACCAAATCAACAGAAAGAACAGGACTGCCGCCTGGGTCTCCCAAGTCCCAGTAAAAAAAATCTTGTCTCCAAGCGCACACTGTCTGTATTTCCTCACATATGTCCCCAGGTGTAAATAATATTGTCACATTAATAAACCTGCCCCACTACATGTAATGCTTTCTAATGACAGCAGGTAATTTTTTCCTTTTTCCTTTTTTCTTGGCTAAGGGATGAGCTGGGAGAATCTCATTTTAACCCTTTTAAACAGGAGGCAACCTCCGCATGTATGTTGCTGTCAAATTGCCACAGTGGGTGCATACAAAGTGAATATCATTACCTTTGCAGGTACCAAATTCATCACCAAAGTCATCCTCCTCAGTGTAAAACTGGCACTTCAGCCCAGGACCACACTTGACACCATCCATACCCGACACGGTACGATAGCAAGTCTCGCCCAGCGCAGCTGCACACACCCTGCAGCAGCCACAGTCATCCAGCACCGTCCGCTTGCAGCGCGCCGTGCTTTTGCACGCATTGCTGTCACAGGGCTCGGGACAATCTACTGCGTACTTGGCACTCCAAGCAGCTCCAGCGGGCACGGGCACCAGGAGCAGTGTGAGGAACAGGAAGCGCTTCATGTCTTGCAGGGGTAAATGCTCCATCCCAGAGAGCAGGTCTCAGTGCTCAGCCTGCTGGTGCCTCTTGCCGAGGGAAGCGGCAGTACAGAATCCAAAGTGGTAGCTGCACACATCAGCCTACAAGTTTATGAGCTTTATAAAGTGTGTTGCCCACATGTTGCACCGTCGTCAGCTTCCTCAATCCGGCAGCGCTGCTCCTGCCAGCCTCCCTTGTTTCAGTTTATGAAATCCAGGATGAAGGTTGGATTAGCACTCTGCTGCCATCCAGGAATTGAAAAGCCTGAGCTGATGTAATCTGTTATGTTTAGTTGGTTGTTTTGCATGAGGACTAAAAACTCTCTCACATCCGTTTCAAATGCTCAAGGACGTCTGCCAAGAGTAAAAAAAAAAAGTAGAAAAACAATCAACCCCGAGGAGGTTGCATACCTTCCTGCAGGACAGGGATCACTCTGACGCTGGGCACACTGCTGACAGGAGAGTTCTGCCTTGCTATCCCAGCTTGTATGGCCAGAAGAAAATTACACTGAATCATCTTACTGCTGAAACAATAATCTTTAACAGAATAAATCTTTGCCATACTCTGTTGGGGGATGTTATTTTGGGGAATTAAATGAGATCACATCATTTAATAGCCAAGCTCAGATTTTTCAGTAGTTTTTTCTGCCTGCATTGAAATAGTACTTTTTAATCAGTATTTAAGTGGACGTTAATTAAACATTTCACTCAAAGATTATTGCTAGAACTAAAAACTGGTCAGACAAAACCCAACATTTTGTGGGATCTTCCACAGGAAGGTCAGGAGAATGAGCAATGAGCTGCCCCAACTTCACAACCAAAGGGGAAATCCACATCCATCATCAGCACTGTCTGCACAGCATTAACATAGATCCAGGGGGCTGATTCTCCTCCCCCTTATACCACTTCTATTCTGACAAACTCTATGGGATGCTCTGATGTTGCTCTGCAATGAAATCTATGTAAATAAACAGAAAACAAGTCTGTTTCCCCTGCCTCCCCTCTTAGACTTTATTTAACCTGCCAGAGCCTTGACAAGAAACAGCAAACAAGTGGAGTCCAGTGAAACTGATGAGCCACTGGAGAGATGAAAATTTCTGCACTAAAAAAAATCTACAGGAAAGGAAAGGAAATAAGGAATAAATCTAGCCATAAATAAACCCCTGAATACCAAAAGTTGTTGTCAGTGAAGTTAGTGGAAATCAAAGCAAACCAAACTGTGTGTGACCAGCTTATCACTTGGGAATCCTGTGTCTCAAGTGGGCTAAGGACACTGACAGCAGGCTGCCAAATATAATGAAGCACTAGACTAGAAACACAGGAGAGCAGGAAAGCCTTTTCTTCATGAATGCAAATGTGAATTGATAAGTACAAAACCAAATTTCTTACCTTTTCTGTCCTGTGAAGAAGATGGGGAAAACCAACATACTGTATGTTGCATTTGGGTAATGAGTTTGTATACAAAGGGGAGGGCAAGGGTGGGGAGGGAATCGTACCTTGTTTCACATAAATTCTTGGACCAATTAATGAATTTAAATTGTAAAAAATTAAAGTGTTAGATTGAGGTCTCATATAAACCAAGGAAGTACTTATGGTAGGCATGAGCTGACAACAATTAGCTCAATTAGCAGTAGCTAGCTTCAAAGTAGAGTACTTCAATGATGCAAATGAAAATTGCAGCTAAAACCAGAGGAGGAACACAAGTTTAAGATTATAATGAGCAGATCAATTAGAAACTGATGTCCTACCACTGACCCCATTGCAACTAAAATAAGGCAAAAGTCTGTTTTTTAAAAAAAACAACCCAAAATTTCTTCCATAGTTCTTAGGTCAGCAGAATAATATAAACCACTGCCCATGTCTGCTGGCATAGCATCAACTAAAATGGACATTGTTTTATATTAATAGGTCAGGCAGTAACCTGTGGGGCTGAGGAGCCAGCGTAAATCCCAGTGGGCAGTCCCTCAGTGGGAGAGAGATGCTGAGTTCAATCAAAGAACCAGGATGCACAGCTAAGGCCAGTAACCCTCTCAATACCTGGGCCAGATCTGCTCCTAAGGGTGAAATGGCCACAATAAGAGCTTTGCACACTTGGTACATAAGACTTCACAGGTCTGCAGCAGTAAGGAGGAGGAAGGCTCACCCTTAAGTTAATTCACACCTGCACTTCAAACCCATACCTGCTTGTTCACTCTGAGGACATAAGAGATCAGTGTGCAGACCCATCCACACATATACTTAGACAATTATACCTGATAGTTACTACCAGTTGGTAAAATCCTATTCTGTAATCTTTATAGGAAATGCTCCTTGTCTAAAACACCAAATGAGATCTGAAAGGGCTACATTTCACATTTGGGTTTCTCACAGGAAAAATGTCCTAGAGAGATGATAAATAAAAAAATTACACACAGATGTGGTGAGGAAAAGAAATCGTAAAAGGAATCAGCACACTCCCCTAGCAACTAGCCAATATTATTTGGAATAAGATGGAAACTGTATCCTATGCTTGGAACTAGAAGCCAAAGTAAATTATTGCAATGGATTAAAAAAATATGTGTAATGGAAGAAAACAATATGAACAGATAGACGTCTGGATTATGCATGAGTATCATGGAGAAAATAAGGATATTATGATCTTCCACAATGTCCATTGATCAAATAGTGTAAGAAATCCAATGTCACTCTCTTTGGTTTTAATATTTCTCTGTTGTTTTACCTGTTGAATCCATTAGGCTTTCCTTTCGAGTGAAAAGTTTAATTCTGTAAAAGCCTGAATTAAGCTCTTTCATGAAAATTGATGCAATGGGAATTAATGAAGCTTCCCCAGATATCAACAGCAGAATATTTGCCACCATTATTTAACCCATGGTATAAATATATTTCAGAGTTGGAAGACCCTGTAGATCAGATCAAAGATTTTTTTTCCAAATTTACAGCATAAATTGTCTTTTTGCCAGCTTACATCATTATTACATCACCATATATAATGTCTGGCACTCCTTCTAGATGAAGAAAAAGTTTCAACCCTTGGGTTCCATGCTTTACAGGAACCAACAATCTAATATCAGTGAGTTGTGTTTCCAACTGAATACTTCTGAGAACCATTTTTCTAGTTCTTTTGTAAATAATATAATTCTCAAGCAAAAGCAGCCTGTGGGATGGTCTTGAGGTTGTATTTACGCCCTCTGAAAAGTCTGACCCCACCTGTTAAACATCCCCATGAAAAGGCAAACCTCATGATACATGATTAGTCTGCACTGATACATAGGCACAGTCTCCTCACTAGGTTAAAAAGGCTTTGTTCATTTTACTCTTCAGGTAGAGAAACATTCACTTCCACTCTTCTGAACTTAAGTATTCTGGCCACTCTCGCTATCCAGTCTTTTGAATGCATAAAGTCCGGATAAGCAGGAAGCACTAATAAGTCTTTAAACATAGGAAAATGTTTAATACATGACTCTTGTTGCTCATTTCCAAAAGACAGTCCCTAAACTAAAAATATGTTGCCACACATTCCTGAACAATCCAACCTTTTCTCAGGCTTCCTTTTCAAAAAGCTGTAAGCACAATGCTATATGAGAAGCAAAAATTCAAAGGGAAACACCGAAAGGAAGCTGAGCTGCAAGGTCCAAAATGAAAAGCCAGAAATAGGAAGTAAGAGATAAGAATCAGGAAAGTGAGATAGCGGCAAGGACTCCCCTTTGTATTTCTTTTCTTGTATCTTTTCAATGAATTGCTAATTACTCTTTGTTTCAGCTGTAACATAGCAACTCCTCTCTGATAAAAATAGATGCTTTGGGGCATTTCCTACTCGCTGAAGGCAAGAGGCGTTTACATGCTTTCTCCAGGCAGACCAGGTGCTATGCAGAGAACTGGGTAGTCACAAACTGCAGGAGCTACCACAGAAATTTCTTGCTATGATTTGTTACCTGCAGAGAGCCTCGGGAATGAGAGCCACAGCTTCTTTGGAGCACATGTACATACAAAAATGTACTTGCCCATATGTCCACGTGCAAACATGTGGCGTGTCCAGCCTGGGAGCTGACAGCCAAACCTATTGCACATGATTTCTGCTCTGACTTTGCTGTTGAAATGGAGCTGGACCCTGTCAGGTCTGTGCTACTTACTGAGCCTATGTGGCACAGTCCTGTTCTTCCAGGGGCTCCAGTCATGGCTGGCTCTGATTGCAGGACCTCTGCCCTGTGTCACCTCTTCACAGAATGGGTATTCCCAGTGATTTTACAATCACTGCAATAATCTGCATAGCAGAAATCTCTGGCTTTCTCTCAATTCAGTTATGAATCAAGTCAAATAGTTCTTCTATGCTTGGAGAAGGTGTTCAAGAGGCAAAAAAAGTCACAGAGTGGTGTAAAAGTTCTAGTACATGGCAGCGAGGGCCAATTTTTTCCATGACGGGCAAGTCTGGGTTTGTCACACACAATAAACAGGTAGTTGATTTAAACGGGGAAACATGATGAAAAAATACTTTGTGACTCTGTTATGCTGAAAACGTTTTTACAGTACTTTCAAGACATGTACATTTCCAGAGGAAGAACGGTGGTTCGGTGCCCAAGACCTCCAAGATCCTTTTCTATACTTCAGAAAGTTTGCTTCTCTGAATACAATGACTGATCACTCACAGCCCAAAACTCTGCCTTCACACACACCCATCTTATCAATACTTTTGTCAGGAGCTGTTTCTTTTGTGACACTTCTTGGTTCTAGAAATCTAAATAACCCCAGATAAGTCATATGTACACCTAAAGAGAAATAAAGCCTGTCCGTATAGAAAAACACCTTTTCAGGACTGATCTTCAAATATTCTGTTTCTTTATCAATAAAATAAAAAAAAAAAATTAAAAATATGTGAATGACAGTTCTTTGCATGTTCTGCTTAGATGGTGAGGTGACCATATGGTAAACAGCTTTAATGCTGAGATAATGTGACTATTTTGTCCCTCAATATTTGACACAGTTAACTGATGTAGGAATATACACTAATTTCTCTATTGTCATGAAGCCTCTGCTCTCAGTAGTTGTCTGCAAAACTAGAATAAAATATATTAGACTTGAAAAATCATATTCATCAGTTTTTTCAGGGCACAAAAAATAACACAACAGCCAGTAAAATTACAAATATCGTGTGGATTTTATCTCTTCTCTACACAATCAAAATGGTAATTATACTCTCACTCTACCAGTCCCTAATAACAAAACCAGATTCCTATTGAAGAAGTATTTGTTCTTGGTACCTGTGCAGAATCTGAAAGTGCACTGTTTGGTTTTCAGTTCCTAGATATAGACATTAGAATCAGATATTTTAGGATTGGGAGGAAGTGTCCTTTTTCTTGAAACTCAAGTTGATTTTAATCTCTGCTTTTTAGGTGAAAAAATGGATAACTCTGTAGACCCTTATAGGAATAAGACCATATCTTACGTATTGTGATTTCTACTTTTCTGTACTAAAATGTGTCTTTTGAAACTTTGTTGCAATTAAGTAGTGCTATTGTCTGACAATATTTCTGCAAATGTTTTAGGCATGCTTTATATATAGTTTAGACTTGACTAAGTAGCTATTTCCTGTCATGAATGACAAACCTATTAAAAGCTTGTTATCTTCTTGTGCTCCATGTGTTACTAAGAAGCAAATCTGTAGTCATATGTGTGAAATGTTGAGTTGTTTAAGTTAGGGTTAGGTGTCCTCATGAGCTAATACTTCCATGTATTCTTTGCAATATAGCCAGGATGATTTCCATTGGCAGAGGAAAGTCAATTTGAAGTAATTAACTTAGATAAGCAAGCTTATCAAATTTATATCGATCCTTATTTTTAAGAAGAAATCTCTGCCTTTTGTAAGTACTCCTCTTTGAAATATAAAGGTTTTCCAGAATAATTAGGTGATCCCAGGAAGGCCAGAGGAGGACTTCTGCATTTCTTAAGTAACACAACTTCAGGAAAGAGCCAGACAAGGTTTGAAAGGAGTAAGGAAACCAATGGGAACTATTTTTCAGATTTTTTCCAGTGTTACACATACTTTCTTTCCTTAGGATGAGTGGTTGTTTTATTCTCACTTCTCTCTGCCACTCAGTCTCTCTGGCTTAGCCTTAGTCCTCATTATACTGTTTTTCTCCTTTATTATACTGTACTTTCTCTCTGAGCCACGTGCAAATTTACTTACGCCACACACAAAAAGCACCCTAAAAATAAGAGCTCAACAGACTATATTCCTTCATTCCATCTTTATTGCTTTCTCTTGTTCACAGCCCCTACACTCCATCCATCTTGTCCATCTCAGCTGAAGCCTCTGAGACTTTGGATTAACTGGAGCAAAGTCTCGTTAAGGGAGAGTTTTGGTGGCTGGTCCGCAGGCATTTCTGTGCGATCTGCAGCTGGTATCTACTTCAGTGAACAGGTTTGGACACAAACTGCATTAGTATCTTGGCTCCCATGAAAAGAGACACCAGTCAAGGTCTCCAAGAGCAATGCAGTTGGAGGGATCTCACATAGGACCATTTGTTCCCCCAGTGTGGCAAAAGGATTTTCACTCACATGCTTCCTACATGCTTATTCCTTTGCTCCATAAATTATATGGCTGTGTTTTCAAATATTTTTTTTCTATCCTTGGGGCACACATATTGTGGGTGAATGCTGACTGACCCCAATGACATCAGTGCTGTGTCACTCATTTCAGCAGGGTCAGGATTTCACATGATGCCTTCAATGTTTTATGATCTCTGCTGTGTGTTTTTTACTCAAAATATGGAATGTTTGCAAACAAGCTCTAATTAGAAAGCAATGAGGAGTAACAGCTGCACATTCCTGTGACAAATTTGGTCTCGTTCAGCAACTAAACTGCTAGAAAGCTTAAAATTATAAACTATAAACCTATAGAGAGCCTAATCACTTCCAAATCTATTTTGGCTTGTATTTAAGTATTTTCAGCTTTCTTAATATTTTGCTAAAAGAGGGTAATAACTAAGCAATATTACAATAGCAGAACACAACCTTGCATTCTTACTCAGAAATGTGGTAATTTATATGCACTTATATACATTCAGCATATATGAGAGAATAAAATATAATGCACAAGTAGTCTTTTTTTTTTTTTTAATTTAATTCATTGATCAACCCTAGCTACTTCATCTAAACTTGATGGTAATTTTCAGTCAATTAACCAAATGCCCAGATTAATTCTTTAAGAAAACTACCTGGGAAAAAATGATGAGTGGATATATAAAGCTGGAGCTATCTTTCCAAGTTGTGAATCTGACAGACTGAATATGTGATTTCTCCATAACGGCATATTATCCTTCTCTCTCACTTTGTCTTCTGAATTGTCATGGACTGAACATGAGTTATTGTACATGTTCCTGACCATGACAGAATAAGCTTTTTAGGCCAGAAGTATTTCTGAAATAGTTCACAATCAGATGCACTTTCTTAGATGATTTCTTTAAAACCAGATAGCTGCTACTCAATACTATGTTCTAATTGTGCCCCGCTGTTGGGGGTTAGGTTTTTTCTTTCCCTTTGTTTCCTTTAACTTAGAGAATTTTTTCCCATTAAGTTGCTAAAGAACTCTTAACTACTGGGTACTTAAGAAGAACAAAGACTTGTGGGCAAGCCCCAAGGAGAGACGTTGGTAAAAGGCGGGGGTGGGGGCAGCGAGGGGCTGGTGCTGTGCTTCAGGGGGAGGGGAGAACACAGAGAGGTGTTGCTCTGCTTTTTGGGGAGAGGAGTTTCATTGCTGCTGCTGGACCCTTCACTTGGAGCTGTTTCTTCTGCTGTGAGTGAGCCCCTGCTCTGAACTGAGACCTCTTTTACCATCTGCTCAGGGGCCCAGGATCCTGAGCTGACCTCTCCTTGCTGGGCTAGGAGCCGGGCCCCTGCCCTGCCCNTCCTCCACCCCTTCCCCTCCTGGCCGTGCCCCGTGTCTGCTGGAGCTCGCATCACAGCGCCCCCTGCAGCCGCGGGGGAATCATTGCACCTGCTCTGCCCACTGCGCGCCACCAGCGCCCCCTGCCGGCTGTGACCGTCACTGCACCCAAGGGGACAGTGCCTGCAGGCCCAGAGGGCTGGGACCGGGTTCCTGGTTCTGTTTTGTCGTTAATGCCATAGGAGTTGTTGTTTGTTCACTTTATTATAAATACTAGTAAAGAACTGTTATTCCTATTCCTATATCCTTGCCTGAGAGCCCCTTAATTTCAAAATTACAATAATTCGAAGAGAAAGTGTTTACATTTTCCATTCCAAGGGAGGATCCTGCCTTCCTTAGCAGACACCTGTCCTTCAAACTGGGACACCCACACTGTATTATGGATCCTTTTTCATGTGCCAGGGATCAGCCTATAATGTGTTGGACTATGGGTGCTGGGTAGGTATCTCACCCTGACTGTAAAGAAGCTGCAAAGGGAATAAAGGTGGTCAGCTGCAGATAGTTTTGGCAGTAGGAAACAGCCCCCAAAGCTGTGGTATACAAGATGTTCCCTCATATGGATCCCACGAGGCCACTTGGGCCAGAACTGGGCAGAGTACCTTCAGTGCTGGCTATAGTGGCTTTTTCTGTTTTATAAAACAAGAAATGTTTGGGTTTTTTTCATTTGTAAAGCATTGGATGTAAAAATAAAAAGTCCATTTTCTACAATCATCATAAAGGGAAACAGTTTTTCTGTTTGTCTATTACCTAAGATAAGTGCCTGAAACAGGACTTGGAAACCACTGACTGTGCAGATGGAAACCCTTTCAAAGCCACCAGAAGGGTTTGTCTGGGCAGATGCTTCCCAGGATGGCTAAGCTGCAACCAAGCACCATGAGGAGGGAAAAACCCAACCCAGCACTGCTGGTAGAATAACAAACCCTTCTGGAAACTGCTGTCCCAAATATGAGTATCAAGATGGGTAATCATTATGGCGACCCTAACTTCAGTAACTGGGTGCAGGAAAGACAAGGAGAGGGAAAGAGGTCTAGAAGAAAAACAATTCAAATATTTCTTTAGAACCAAGTCTAGCTTTTGTGTTTTCTTGCCATCAGCAGTGCTCTCACCTTGATCAGGTACTCTCAATATTACTGCTCAATGAGGCCAAGACCACTCGATAAAATCAACACCATTGTTCATAAGACAGAATAGTCTGTTAGAAAGTAAGGTGTTTTCTAATAATTCTGGGCTCGATGTGCAGTTCCTGTCAAGTCTCATTGTGGCACTCCCTGGCTGATGGTAGCTGCAGCAGAGTCTCATTTCACAGGGCAAGTTAACTCCAACCATCCATTTCTACTCCTGGAAGAGCACAAACACCACTCCACTCCACTGTGGATGTGGTAACATCTGAAGCTGATGTACCTAGAATCATAAGGACCACAGCACCCTGCATCACCCTTTTCAGCACGCTCATGTTCTCACCTCCCTACAGTTTATTCATACACCAAAGAAACTAGGTTAGAACCCATCCCTTGGGAGTATTGCAGAAAGAAAATGAACAACACATTAGTATGAGCAAGTTTCTCTTCTGTCTCTGTGCAATATCTTCAGGGCTGCAGGTAAAATTGCTGCCTCCACATTATTCTTTTCATTATGATGTGGATTGTACATAGGACGAATTTGTTGACAAGGTCTGGCTGGACCACTTTGAAAGACAGGGCCTCTCACAACCACCAGTGAAAGGAAGCAGTGCAAGTTTTTCCACAGTCCTCCATCAGCATGCCCAAAGCACCTGTTCTGAGAAGAATTATGAGCTCAATGCAAATATTTGTTACTTGAACTCTGCTAAGACCAGTATCCAGACAGGACTACTATTATATGGCAGGGGAATAAAGCCTCAGGGTGGACAGAAATTGAGTCAAGTCTGCCCTCTGCTAACTGTTGCAGGGGGAGGGGCTACTGGCCCTGGGGGCTGAGATGGATTCTGGTAAGTGCGTGGGTGGGTGAGGGAGCCTCAGGGGCTTGGCAGGGGCTGTCAGGCCTAGCAGTAACACCCTTCTTCATGTTCCATCACCCATAAACAGAAAAAAGGTGACGTGAATGAAGAGATTGCAGGAGATCACACACAGGAAACCCAGCATCTGAACTGTTATGAATCTGTAGGTTTATGGTTTCCAGATTTCATCACTCACTCTCTTTCATCAGTGACAGAGACAGCCCTGTACACATGAGTGAGGGAATGAAAATTTTGCCTTCACCAAGTTAAACAACAATTGGTGGCCACTGGGCTGTATGGTGTGAAAAGTCTCCTGTCATTTACCTCACAATGTTAAAAGGGACTAACTTGTGATGCAACATCCTCTGAGACCCCCAGGTGTAAAGCGAGAACAATGGTACATTATTCTTTCCACTTTTATATATCTTTTGCTTTCTCCCCTCAGTTTTTCACAGCTCTCTCTGTATTCCAGTACTGAGCCAAACTGCACTGACATCTTCTAAGGTCTTCCTTCCCATGACCTTGAACAAGAACTGGGTCTAAGCCCCCACACACCACAGTGGCAGGTTTTATTGCACTATGGCCAATGACCAAGCCAGTTTTGTGGTGTCCAGTTGCTTCTTTCCTGCATATCCTTTATGAGACAGGACTTGTTTTCCTCTGCTCAGAACTGTGACACAGCTCCTGGTCAATAATCAAGGCCACTAGGTTGTTGTGCTGGAGTTATTTATTCATGCCCTGCAACATCCCAAAGCTTACAGTATTTGGTATGTGTTAGTGCAATAAGCAAAGAAGCAGAGAAACCCTGCAGACAGTCACTTCAAAATTGTTAGTTACAAAAGACCTATAAAATATTTGGAAGGTAATGGAGTATGGCAAGCTAATCACAGATTTCTGCAGGTCCTTCTGTTGCTAGAAGTCTGTTGAAATCCATAGCCAGAGTCCTGTTTGTTTTGACAGATGTTAGATAGGAACTGTGTTAAAGAACTATAATTACATCTATTATAATCAGTATTTATACTTTTTGAGCAAACTACTGACTGAAAGAGCGAGATTATGGACCAAGATGGGAGATTATTTAGTTGATTTGGTCAACAAAACAAAGCCAAAACAAACAAACAAAGAAAACACACCCCCAAAAAACCCACACACACTCAAAAAAAAAAAAAAAAACTATTATTTTTATCCCTATATTTGTATCTTTATAATGAAGACTAATCGGAAAACTGTTTCTCTCTGTTTAATATTTCAACTCTTTGAAATTGAATTTAGATAAAACAATACTTAATGGTAAAATGAAATATTTGGGGTTTAATAACATCACATACAAATATTTGAACATTTTAAGCTTTTGTTCTATTTTTTCTCATTCAGCAGACATCTCATTCACTATCAGTCTGAAATCGAATTTTTGTGTAAGTACACATTAACAAATGTTGCTTTATCTCAGGTGCAATGAATACTTTCCCATCCCAATAAGAAGTAGAGTGGAATCCAACACAAATTATGTTTTCTAAGTGGCAGTTTCCTACTAAAGATTAGTAAAGGTGTTATCTGTACAAATGTGGATAGTTTGGACTGTTCTCATAAAGCTGTGATGGTGTCAAGCGAAGCTGTAAAGCTGGGAGCTATATTTCAAAGGTGGTGCACTAAAGCAGCAGCATCCAGCTCTAATGCACAGCACAACATTTATTAAAATGCTCTTGACTGTTTCATGGATCTCTGTCACTGGAAATTATTCTTTTTATCCACTCAATATATTCTTCAGTCAGCTGTGTGTATTCTCCAGGTACACCTGTATTTTCACATTCTTCTCCAAAAGAAACAATCCCATGGTACTGGTGGGCAGAGATTAATGGCCCACCTGAATCTCCCTGGAAGACAAAGCAGAAGTAGCTGTCAGTGTGCGTCCATTTCTCACCAGAGGAGCATGCAGTGCCACCTGCAGTGCACAAGCATGTTTGGAAATGTTGCCTCTAATCTTTTCCAGCCTATGAAATGAAGCACTTGGCTTCCATCACTTCATGGGAGTTGGGTGAGGAATAGAGAGAGGTTGCTTTTCAAACATGAGGGAGCCTTTGATGCAAATGCTGTAGACCAGCAGAGTGCTATCATAATTCTATTTCAAAGTATATTTTTTACCGTTGGTATAAATTGATTCTCACTTCTTTATCAATTGTCTCTTCTGGATTCAGCACAGAGAGCATCAAAAGCAAGATCCAAACAGCCCTTTTGGGTATACAGTTAATTCTGTACTATTCAGATGTTGACTTACGGAAAGGATCAGATGATTCAGACCCTGAAACCTCTGCTTTTTCTCCCATAACTACAGGTGGTGTCTAAGGAGAGCACCATAGCTAACGAAACGTACCTGAAATTAATAGATAATCCCAGGCTCAAATTCCCATACTCTCGATCCTGATTTGTACATTGACCTAAAGAAAACAAAGTTTTAACATGTCTTTTTCACAGCAATGAAGTCTCTCACAAACGTGGTTAAAATCACTTCAAACACGATCAGCCTCTTGAGATGTCTAACACTGCTTTGTTCCCAGTGAAAAGGGAGCCATTTGTTAAATATATGTCCCCTTGCTTTGTAACTTTGCTTCTTACCTTGCAAGTATCACTCGGATATAATTTACTTTTCCCTGTAGCACACAGCATGTTTTTGGTTATTTGGGGGTCATTGGCATAACATTTGTCACAGCTTTTTCCATTGACAATTTTAAGAGTTGCCATCCTGAGATATTTCTATGGCTTTCCTGGTGATGTGTCTCCCCAGCCAGCCACCTGGCAGAGTGTGCCAGGTTCAACATCTTCAAAAGAGTCAGGCAGAGGCAAAAGTTGCACATATTTATTCAGCTTAGCAGTATCACTCAGCTAAAATGGGGGGAAAAAAAAGGAAATACAAAGAGAAACTAGCTTTCTTATGCAGAGAGGAAGGGAAGTATCATCTAGTTTAAATTATCATTTAGTCTCATTTTACCAATACTTTCCTTAAAAATCACTTTTCACTATTTAGGATCTGATCCTGAGTTTAACTGTCCCTTTGAAAATTCAAAAGTCTTTCCACAGTAGCAGTACAGCAATTTCCCATCTATGGCAGCTGTAGTGAGCTCAAGCCCAGATTCCCATTGGATATGGTGGGAAATGTAAAACCTACATGGGAGTTAGGCTGTTGGATCCTGTTCACAAACCTAACTTGCCACTGAACTGCAGTGTTGAAATCAGATTCTGGTGTTTGACTGACAGAAAAGTCTCAAAGCACAGTGCAATGTGCCCAAGAACAAAGATGAAAACAAAAACTATAGGCAATTAGACATGGCAGAGCAATGTAATTGAGGAAAAATCAGGTCCCAGTCTGTTCACACTGCCAATTTTTGCTCTGAGAGATTCTAAAGGGGTTAAATGATTCAAACCGTCTGTGTTTTTTTGGCCTTTGCCTGACAGATTCATCCTGCAGCAGAGGTCAGTTTAAGACTGTAAATGAAAACACAGCTAAACCCTGACATATATCCTCAGTGCACTTGGTAAGGCCTCACAGCTATTGAACAGACATTTTTTGTCTTATGATCACTGCACCATGATTCATTTCACAAGTTGCTGTATGGTTCTCAGCTAAACAATTCTGGCTTTATATCTTTCAAAAAATGCACTCCAACAAATCACAAATTTATTAAAAAAAAAAAAAACTTTGCTGTTATTATTGCCAGTACTGCTGGAAAGCACCAAAAATAGAAAGTTTATTCCAAGCCATTTAATTCTCAGTTACTGCAGAAGTGTAGAGATGGGAGGTGAGTTCTGGTACTAGTACTATCCCAGCTTCTGTGTCAGATTCAAAGGAATTTATGGTATCCATATCATTCTAGAACAGAGTTGTGATTTTCAGCTCTAGAAATACTACTTCCTAGTGATTCATTTTGGTTTTTGTTCATAGACACCTGGTGCTCCTGACAAGTGGCCATAGGAGAAGCCAGTGAAATGAGCCTGGTCTACAATGATAATGGAGCAGATGTAGAATGCTCACTAACATCTGGGGGAAGGAGCTCCTCAGAGATGGGTCATGATCAGGTACTTGAGCCACAGATGCCTGTAAGTGCTCCAGCTGGCACAGAAAGGGACATGGGTACCTTCCTCCCTGTGTCATTGCCTTGTCAAACTAGTGATGCCATCCAAATACTAGAAACCAGGTTCCAGTCATAGAAACGTAGAATCATAGCATCATAGAATCATGGAATCATAGAATGGTACGGTTGGAAGGGACCCTAAAGATCACCTAATCCCAAAACCCCTGCCATGGGCAGGGACACCTCCCCATAAATTCAAATTCTTACACCCCTACCCGACTTGGGCATCAGGTGATAAGGTTGGCAAGGACTTCATGCTTCATTCTGCAGTGCCCTGAGCCTCCTCCACTTTGTGACCACTCTGTGCTCCTAGAGCTGAGTCTGTATGTCCTGTATTTTCTGCACTTTTACTTTACCTAGTTGCCCCAGAAAATTAACAGTAAGTTTCATCTCCATCTTTACATAGTCCAGCACAATATATAACTCTGGGATAGAGATGTGAGCCAGACCCCATTGCATGCATCTCTTCAGCATTGTCTTTGAAAAATTTCTGAAGAATGTGCTTTGTGTTTTGTAGGTGTTGCTGCAGTAAATGGGTTTAAAAGGGCATCCTAGAGCACAGAATGGGCCTGAAATATCATCCCTGCTCACAGAGCCAGTGATCCTTTAACTTCATCTGGATTAATACAACCAAAAGTAGACTGTTCTGTGATATTATTAAGCTATCTAAACAATGTATTTTTCAGTACCAAAGAGTAGCCAAAATGATCATCAGTGAAATTCCTTTCATAAAAATACAGCAGTAATTAACACAATACCTTGAGGAGCATTTTCAAAGGGAGGCTGGTCATACTGACAATGAGGAAAGGTTTCTATAATCTTAAATATCTGCTGTTCTTTTTTAGCAACAGATGCCTGATTAGCTCCAAGAACAACTCTGTCTTCCAATTTATCTATTCTGTAATTTATAGAAAATATAGGGAGAGAAGGTCACTACAGGAACTGAGCAACATCTCTCAGGATAATCAAAAGACATATAACAAAATACCATTTCATTTTACAACAACACTAGTATAACATAGATCAGGAAATCATAGATTTCAGTGTTTTGCCATGAGCTTTTTTTTCCTCTATAAAGTAATGTCTCTTAAGTGCGAATAGAGTTTAGTGAACTAATTGCATGGTAACTGACTCCAGAAATTTTCAGAGTTTGGAATTAATTTCATTAATGTAATTAATCAATAAATCAATTATTCATTAAATTTATTAATTTATTAATTTAAGAAATTAATTCCCTCTTTTTAAGGAGAGTTGCTTGCACAAGGACTGATGCTACTGATGCCTTTCATTAATCTCTTAAAGGTCACCTTTGGATTTATGATCTAATCCTGCAAAGGACTGAAACATTGCTGACATCAGTAGCACATCAGAACACACATCAATACTCAACACTTATCCTGAGCATTCTTATAGATAAATGCTCTGCTAAAGTGAATATCTTTAATATTAGTAAGTGTTTTTTCCTTCATTTACTAAACACAGGATTCAGCACACTAAGGGAGAAGGATGTATATTGCCTAACCCAAGGCACCCCTGTAGTGAATATCAAAAAAAAAGGAAGAATGCTAAAATTCAAACACCTCTAAGTTCACTTCCTGCTAATAAACTTTAGTAGTTAAGCAACCAATAATTTCCCCTCTATCCCAAGCTTTCTAATTACTATCAGAAATGTATTTATTAACATTTGTGTTTCTTCATTTTACCCTACTAAACTTAATGCAGCCCAATAATTTGATATCAAAGAACACATACTGCCAGTTTCCTGGGCTTCATCTTCAGAACATAAACGCACCATACATAGGGAAATTTATTCAAGCCAGAACAAAGACTTTAGCAATACAAATTATAAAAAAATTATTTTCTTCATTCAAGATGCTTGTCTCACTGAAAAACACAATTCATTTATTTTATGTGAAAGTTTCCTTGTGAAAATAGCTGCAGAGTCAGTGCTGTAGTCCAAACATTTCTCTTTTTATCTACAAGGCACACTTCCCCAGAGAGAATGATATGTCTCTCAAAATTCCATCTCTGTGACTCTAGGTGGTTCACAGGCCACACAAAGATTTATGTTGCTGAATTCATACTGTTTTACCTAAGAAGAAAATTATTTCAGACACGATTAACACATAAGATCCATTAGTTAGGAAGTTTTACATGCATTGCAATTGCACCAGGCATAGAACAGGCATTGGTGGGTTTTTTGTGAGCAGTGTCTTACAGCTTAGGAGAAGGAAACCAGACTGGTTCAGCTTGCCCCAATGACTAAG
>WEKY01033018.1:0-61071 GCA_013390045.1 Picathartes gymnocephalus
GTGAAAAAAAAATTAAAGAACTTTTACTGAAGCTTTTCTGTTGGATTTAAATTTTCATCCTCTTCACTCTCATTTTGAGAAATCAGGGAATCAGGAGGATAGGGAGCAGATGCCAGACTATTTGATTCACCGTTGACAACAGTTACTATGCCTATGGGACCAGAAGCAGCTGAAGTTGTACTTCTTTGATCAATACTCCTTTGAGGAGAACCTGAAGCAGGAAAAACTACAGAAAAGAAATACAGCTTATGTAAGTAATGTGCAATAAGGAATCTGCCTAACTGAATTATATTAAAATAATGACAGAAAATATTACCAATATACAAACCACTAGTTAATAACTTATTTCCTTAGAAAAACAAAAGCTTTTTCCTTAGGTTTCGTTGCATGCAATGCCAATAGGCAGTGAGTAATAAAGTGGCTTTTGTACACACGATTTCAGTTAGTCCCTTTTATCTTTATCAAATGAGAGAAGTAGAAGCTTTCATGCTGTGAATCTGCCCACAGAGTTTTTTTAAGGGTTTACTTAAAACTGCATAGCTTTTTTATAAAAAATTAACATTTTAGGATTTTGATTAAAAGAGAAACTCTAGCAAATTTTTCACCTCTGCTAAGCTCTTTTGTCCGCTTGCTGTAAAACAAACTGGATGTTTGCTTCTTCCAGCTACATGAAATCATATCCAAATATGTTCATATTATATGCATTAAATACATACAGAAAAATTGGGGTATAGTAACATAACTATTAAATCAGCATTTCCTTCTCCAAGTGCATACTTCAGGGCCTCATTTCTCAGTGCTAACCAGAACATACTGTGATCACCCCTCAGAATTTTCCAGCTACAGAACAAACTTCACCAGTACAAATGCACTGCTAGAAACAGAGTGAAAGCAGCAAGTAAGTAGATCTGCATCGATAAGGAAAGCAGAAAGCCATTAACAGAAAAGGCCAAAGCTCTAGTCCAGTCAGACAGGTAAGGCCCTCCAGAATGGCCTGTAATTGAAGCCCCTGCCACAAGTGCACGTGAAAGCCTTTTCACAGAGAGGGAGCACAGCCATATTGCCATAAAGCTACTAACATATGAAGTGCTGAGTACACAAATGCAGACTGTGATAAAAACACACAAAGCTCAAGTTCATATGGCACTTTTCGTAAGCCAGATCTGTTGCAGACAAGCCTTGAAGGAAAAAAACCGATCACATGCTCACATTAGTCAACTTCGATGTTATAAACCAAAATGCTGCTAATAGATCTTCATCAACATTACTTGTAGAGCTCTTTGTTAAAACAGAAACTTACAGAGCATTAAAAAGCATTCACATTAATATTGTCCCAGCACAGCTTTTATCACCAGCATTTCATTGATCAATTGCAAGCTGAAAGATGACGTTACAAACATGCACATTAAAAACATTATAATCTTGAAAAAAATACAATTCTGCCTATATGGACTTACAGGAAGAGTTATTTAGATGTTGGTCACGAAGTGTATGAAGTTCTCCTAATAGTTTATCCATTTTTTGCTTTTTACCCTGCAACATTCGCATCTTCTTAAAAAGCTGTGCCTTCTCATCTGACTGGTGTTCAGACATTGAAGAGTTTCTGCTTTGTGAAATCTCTCTGGTAAGTGAAAGGCTTTCTGCTTGCCTTCTGTTGTCAGGCACAGACTGTGTCTAAAAAGAGTAGTTCTATTTTATTCAGAGTACTACAAAAAAAAGTAAATAAATTGAAAGAAACAAAAAGCTCTCTTATGGGCCTTCTATACTCAACACCAGAATCAACACTAAAACAAAGAACATTATAAAGGGAAATATACTGAAAACATTCTAATGATATCCAATTATAAACTGAGTTAGTGATTAAATTGCAATAAAGAAACTATTTCTCTAGACTTTCATGGAAACCCGTAAGACACAAAGCGTAGATCAGTCGGCTAATAACCCTTAAGAATTTTCAAGTCTGCTGAGTTTTCAAGTTTGGGGGGAACTCTGATAACTTCACTAGCAAATACATATAGATGAGCAAGACAAACATTTAACTGCATTGTTAAATAAAACAAAAACTGATAATGGCAAAATTTATACTGTGCAATCTCAGGACTGACCTGAGAATCATGAAGTTGGTTGTGAAAGCGTTGAATTAAGTCATTCAATTCTTCGTTCAGTTCTGAGGTAAGACTTACTCCTGAAACACTACCTGTAGTTTCTGTTACAACTGGGCAGACGGAAAAAGCAGAAAATATAAATACTTTTCAACAGTGATGAAATAAAGGCTATTTTAATAAAAATGTGTGATTTAACAAGAATACCAATATACTGACCCTCTAAAAATACAGCACATATTTTTAATTCTGTGTCCTTTCCACCAGCTTTACTCTTGAAAGATGACTTCTGCTACAAAAATACTAACAAGACAACTCAGAGCTGCTTTGTAAAGGACCATACAAAAGGACTTTAGGCTTGTTCTGTGTTTTGCTAAAATTGTCAGAGCAAAATGAAAGCAACCAATTTGTCTAAGGCTGATAGAAACTTATTAGAAATAAAATTGCAATTATTTAGTATAACTAAACTGAGAACAATGCAGATAATTTCACTGCCTCAAAATAATAAATTAACAGGGCACCAAGCTTTCATATTGGTGTAAGCTGCAATCTTTACATTTGCAAATGGAGTCTTGGAGATTTGTCCTTCAAAAAGCTTTATGAGAGAAATAAATTTAAAAGAAAGCTCTTTACCCCTGCCTGAAAGTTCATACTCAAACAGAACTAAACATGCAAGTGGCAGTCAAAAGAACCAAGTAATTCTTCCTTTTTTCCCCTAATACAAACCAACAGTTCATAAGAAAAATCAAGCACAAATATTATTTATTTTCCCCAGAGATCATGACTTCATTACATGCACAGTAAAGTTTCACAGTTTTCAAATTTTGAAACTTATTTTGCCATAAGTTGAATTTGAATCTTAACATTTTTTACCCCACAGTTCTGGCACATACCACATCTTTAAGTCAGTCAACATAAACAGCAGGAAGGAATTGTTATTAAGAGTGACATAAGCAGAAATGTGAAAAAAGCCAAAGAAAAATCCCTACTCCAAAGAACAATAAAAAATGTTTTCATTTATCATAAGCAATCCTATTTTCTACCCACTACCAACTAATTCATCTACCCACTCGTCAAGATGGAGCTCTTTATATTTGAGGAAAGCAGATAAAGCAGATTCCAAGACAAGTCTACTGCTGCAGACAGAACAAATCTACTGAAACAAAGTAACTACTGAAAACCACTTAAGAAACAAGGAAATACCTCTCAAAGGCTTCTCTTGCTTCTATCTCTCCACCTACCAACTGTTCTGCTTCTCTTCCTACACTAAAATCTAGAGTTTTCTTAAGCAGTTACACCAAAGAAGCCATCTCTGTACCAAAGATAATTTTGAAAAATTTGGAATATATGAAATCAAATTACTAGAAGCTTTTAAACTGAAGGTTATAACATAATGATGGTGCTCTTTTATCAGAATCATGCCCCCAATTTACATGCCATAGAATTTCAGAGTTCTAGTTTCTTATCTAACTGCTTCAGCAACTCCCACCTTTCTTTTACAGAATAAACTCTCCAGCAACCAGTCACCAAAATAAAAAACTTCATGAAAAAAACAAAAACTCAATCTACCAACTGCCTATAGCCAGAAGGATGCAGAAAGAGGGAGAACATATTGTATCCCCACTCCCATTCTTTTCTCCAAAGGCCTGGTACAATGGTGGAGATGAGAGGTAAGCTTCTCATCTGACATGGTAGGCCAATTCTTCAGAGAAAAACCCACACTCTTAGGATTTTATAGGTAAACCACAGGAATCAGCTCTGGGTTTTTAAATGACACATAATTTTATCAGGTTACATTGTCAACTCTTTTCAGAAATAGAGGCTTTGCAGTAAAAAAAGCCTTTTTAATGTGTATTTCACAATTCCAGGTTTAATTATTCAGTCAGTATGCTAACATAAGAGACACCATCATTCCACATACCAGAATCATCCAGGACAGCAATGGCTTGCTCTGCTTTATGCTGCAAAGCAAGAAGAGCTGCCTGTCTTCCTTGAAGAGCCTTCAGTTGCTCCTGCTGCTGTAGCATCCTTTTCAATAAATCATGTTGTTTCTTCAAGTTCTCCAACTCCTCTTTAGCTTCCTGTTGAGGATCTCTGGCCTGCAAGAGACGGAGCAACCTTACCATAACCAAAACCTTTATCTGTTGAGAACTAGTGAAAGAAGTGTCAAAGCAAGCACAGTTTGCATATAAATGAACAGCCTCGTTAACGGAAAGAAGTAAAAATGAAACAGCTTCATCTTTCTGATAGTCCTTTATTTAAAAAAAAAAAAACTCAAACATCCAATAGGAAGAAGCCTGTACCACCAAGACATGCTTATAGCTCCGGAGGGTTTACATTTCCTTTACAAAGGCAATCGGCAGCCCTAATATGACCCAAAGACTAACCCACGCCTCCCTCTGTCTTTTATATCATAACAGAGGGTATTAATCTTTAAGACTGGTAAAGGTTAGTAAGATAAGGCATTGTATCATGGACCTTTATAAAACACAAGATCTCAATTGATTTACTTGCCTAAAATCCCTAAAATTTTCAGCAGAATGTTTTAGGCCGTAATTCTTTTCTAACCTATCATGTGTTTAGTTCCGTGTGCTGTATTTATGGATTGATATTATAATACACCAAGTTTGGGTAAATCAATTTCATAACAAAAATATGCAGAGAATCCTCTCTACACTGTTTTCAAACAATATTTTGAAATAGTTCTGAAACAATGAAAGCATGCTGAGCAGTTAAAATATATTAAAACTCAGTTATTTTCCTCATCCTATGCTAATTAGGAGCTGCAGATTTGCATCAAAACTTTTACTGAAATAAAGTATTTTAATGAGACATCCACAGGTAGGAGCGTGATCCTGTGTGAAGTTACATTATTGCACTTTGCAGATGAAACCATGGAAAATAACAAGCATTTACAAAGAACACTACTAACTTGAAAGCATAATCTTCTATCCACACAGTATTAAGTTTCTAAAGCAGAAAATTCAGTCCAAATACTCTGCATCAAATGTCAGAATAGAAGCAGGCATCTTATTTACTAGTTCTGAGTACTAAGCAATGCTCAACTTTCCAGCACAGAAAGTCAAAAACATCAAGAATTCTAAACTCCTCAAAGTGTCACTAAAAGATGCACAGCAACTGATACTGATGATTGCTGTTAAACTCTCACCTTTCATATAAACAGCAGAGTAGAGTAAAAATAGATCACACATCAAAATTAGCACAGGAAGGAACAAGGGGAAGAAAGGGAACAAGGTTTTGTGTCTCAGTCTCACCTATTAAATAATCTAGGCTTATCTAAAGTACCAGATTTGCATGAGTTCATGAAAATCACGTTAATAAATTTTTCAAACTTAGTTCTACATTTAGACTAGTAAGCTTGACAAAACGTTTAAGCCTTTTATTTTAGGGGAAAAATGATTGAAGACTTTTTAAAAATTAAAAGGAAGGTCTACGTGCTATAGAAAAGCTCATAATGGGTAAAAAAAAACGTTTTAGATATTGGCCCCTTGAAAGTCTTCCCCCTTCCAACCAAATATTTATATCAACAGCTATAGAAAAATATCTGTGGAACAAGTTAAGGCTACTAATTTCTAACTCATTTTCTGTATTTGGTATTAGCTTAAATGTGCATTGGCAGACTATTAATGTAACCATGACAAGTGTCTGCAAGTCACATTTATAATATGTTTTCCTAAGAAGGGAACAACAGAACTAGAAGGATGATCTACATAGAATCGCAATACCTGCTGTACAGAGTTACATCAGTGCTAACAATTCAGAAGAAAAGGTTGTGAAACATTTCTATTCAAAGAAAAATTTATTCTAGGAAAAGATTAATTCACTGAAAAGACAGCTGGATACAGATAAGCAATCCAGTAGGAACATTCACTGTAAGTAACACTTCGAAGCAATTAATAAGGGAGATGCGGGGATAGGGAAGACTAGCCTGTATAAACCCTATTTGAGGCTAAAGTAACATTCTGAAGGGTACCTTTGAAAGCAATCCATGATCCTGGCTATTAATCCCACAAGGCCAGATCTCCCTGTCACTCAGAGCAGCTCTCTCACTTTTCCCTTTAAGGCTTGGTGTAACATCAATGTCTGTAACCTGTTCTTGTAAAGTTGAATTCCCTAGTTTGTCCTCAATGCGGGGCCGACTGCTCAAACTAAAAGATACCTCCTATATTGAATAGTTTAGTATGTTAGATTTTGAAAATGTGCTCCAACTTAGTATGCATTTTTAAGTTACAAACTTACACTTTATCTTGTCAAATAATGAAAATTATTATCTAGTAACATCTACTGAAGAGTGAAGACATTTTTAGTCATTCTTAGAATCTGCATAACAATAAAGCTCCATATAGCAATTAACATTATATGACCAGAAGTATGCACTCTGCACGTAAAATATTCAAGCTGAATGTAAAGAGAGCTTAGATACAAAATTAAGAGCCAAACAAAAAACTTAAGTGCAAATTTTGCAAATATTAAGACATATCCAAGTTTACATGGATACTTCTTAAAAACATACCTGTCTTCTTCTGCGTTCTCCAAATTTAATTTTTTTTTAAGTTAAAAGTGCATCTTCCATGTCTACCATTTTATTTCTTTACAGGGATAGAGAAAGAGTTCTTATAAAGCTAAAAATAATTACAAAAGCTTCTTAATGTTTTAACTGGTTTTTTTCCAAGCAGGTAAGTTCTCCTTATCCATAGGACATTCAGTGTGCTCATTGGCCAGAGAGAGCACCTGCTCTCTAGTACTTTTCCTCAGTGTAATAAAATGGAAGACACAAAACTTAAGTTATTAAAATGCTTTTGAATCAACTACAAGAAATGTTTACCATGTTAAAAAAAAAAAAAAAGCTTTTATAAACAAAAAGGAAGGTTGGACTGTTTATCTCAGCACTAAATTCAGAACGTATCTTCTAAAAAGGTGCCCATCTTTCCGAGAAATGAGAGAAACTTCTGTGTTAGGTCAATACTTCTATTGTATCACTAGAAAGATACTTGGACAATGGCCCACTACTAATGACATACTTCTAACCCTCCCCTCATCCAACACACAAAATTTTTCCACACTAACAGAAACAAACCTAGAGATGGAAAAAATGTATAGGAAGGTATTTCTTCCTACATCAAGTCAATGAATTATCCACCAAAGCATACATTTAATTCTTCATTGTACTTTGAAGAAAGAATAAAGATTTAGAAGATTCTTTATATTGTTGTTGAACCATTACTTTTTTTAACATATGAAAAAAATAAATCCACACATGCATGGACACCTTCTGAATGGAATGCTTGGGGATTTACTATTTTTTAACTGACCTGCAGATTATGACATTATCGTAAGACCCATGAAAATCCCAAATAAAGCCTTCATTTTTCCCTTAATTACTTAAAGGCAGCTTACCGTGGTATCTGAAGCCTCAGACTGCACATCAAAGTTTAGCGATGTGCTCTCACCTACAGAACCAGATCCCACAGCTGAATCTATAGTCCGAACATCATCCTCCTCATTTTCTCTAGCCTGAAATATTTCATTGGCACAAATCAAAAGCTATATAAGGGGGCAGTAAAAATGAATTATGGAAGATACTACATACCAAAATCAACACCCTCAGTAGCACCATCAAAACACAAACTGTCAACTCCTAAAAAAAGCTTACAATGCAGAAACAAATATATTATGTTCCAAACTTACAAGCATCTTTTGCAAAAATTTCAGATAGGATTTCTCCTGCTCTTTAAGGTCATCTATAAGGTGTGACAAACGCTCAACATTGGCCGATCTTTCATTTTTCTCTACAAGATCATCCCGCATGGAGCTGGCCTTAGCAATATAGTCACGAATCTGAACTAGTCTGCTCACAATCTGCAAAGACACTGAAGTTACTGAATGCATTCAGCTACAACTGCAACGTATTCAATGGACAAGACACAGTGACAGCAACAGCAAAGGAGTAATGAAAGGGGGACATGTTAGTACTTTCACTACTATGAGCACTCTTCCAAAAATGGTTAAAAGTCAACAGCTTTTATAAGGATAGACATATGCATGCGGGAAGTTGCAAGGCTAAAGCACAGGGTTTCTGGTCAACACAGGCTAAAACACAACTGAGCTCATCAACACAGGAAAACAGTGAACTGTAATAGCACTTTCTGGAACCGTATAAAAGGCAACCAACCTCTAAAATGAAAATTAGTATTACTTCTGTTACCAACAAGCAGATTTCTAAAGAACAGTAGATCATTAAGTTTGGTTTCACATTTTCTTCAGGTTTCAGAAGAGTAGGAAGTTAAATATTTCCAATAAAGATTAATACTTTGAAGAAATTTAGAAAGAAGCACTGAAAATTAAGAGTCGATATTTTGTAGGCTGTGTAAATACCTGGCTACTATCCATTGCTTGTTCTCCTCTTCCATCTTCTTGAGCAGACACTTGACAATTTTGCAAGAAATCCTTGCTTAGAGCAGCTCCAAACAACTCTTTACACTGTGCTGATACCCCACTTTCCTTTTTTTGGGAACCTGAGGCTGGATCTTTGCTTTTGTTAGTGTTAATCTGCAGTGACAGGAAGTTGAATGGTTTTTTGTTCTCATTAAGTTGACGTTTGTTGTTAGCAGCCGTTGCCCTGCCTTGAGAATCACTTCCAATGCTTCTCTATATACAAACAGAAGAGAGAACAATTCCTTTATTTTTTCATCCAATATTTTCTCAACACTGCTTAGTTTCACTGCTTGTATTACTATTTCTACAGTATTATTAGACTGTTTTTGAAGTTACCTAATTGGTCACCAACTGACTAAATACAGTGCCAACGATTTTTGCCATACAGTTTTCAGAAAGCAAATCCATCCTCCCAGAAAAATGAGTTTCTGCAGTTTCTCAGAACTTAGTTCCTCATTCTTGCTGTGACCTTCACCTTTACTGTAGCTAAAGGCATTCTACTTCTCCAGGTACATTTGAGAAAAGAACAATAATAAAAGAGCAACATATTCCTGTGCAGAATATGATACCTCAGAACTTCAGCTTTTCTTTAGAACCTTGTGAGTAGCAACGTGCCTAACATACATTTGAGAAGGAAGTTATGCCCAGCCTTTAAATTATAACTCAACACAATGAATCACACTGGAAAGAATCTTCACAACCAAAGAAGCTACCAACAACTTTCGGAAAAGATGAACTAGCCTCTGTTCTGAAACTGTTAACACAAATTTATGCCTTGTTCCAAAAGAATTAATCCCTCATATTTTTCACTGGTTTTGAACAAGGGAAGGATGAATGTGCTGTATTTCCAAAAAAGTAGTTACGGCTCAAGAATTTGTGCCATAAAACTCTCTACACTCTACTGAGGAGCAGTTTTTAATGATACTACTGTGCTTAATGCAGAAGGGTAACAATGTTCAGGATCACAAACTGCCAGCTCAAGAACAGCCTTTCAAAAGAAGATAACAGCTATTTTCAAGTAGCAGACAAGTACGGTGAGTAAGAAATACTGCTCCGAGGACATAGGAATTTGTTAATGGCTGAGAGCAATAAAGTGAAGACTGCTAGCATACTCTTAAACAGATAAAAGCCATGGTCCTGAACTTTCCCTTTTTTTCTGAAGTTCAAAACCAGAATTTTGATTAGGTTGTCACAGTGCCTATAAGACTTTTTTTTTTACCTTGATCACTTATGAAAGGATTCTTTACTCATCTGTCACTTTATTAAGAGATAACTGAATACATTTTGGAGTCACATTTCTAGTGGGAGCTAGTATCACACAAACCTGATCCAGATCACTGAAGTTTATTCTTTGTTTAAGCCTTTCTAGTTCAGCCTGCTCTGGAACAGACATCTGAGTCATGTATCGAGCATGAGGAAAGCTATGAGAAGTTCTGGTCTTCCGTCGTTCCATTCCAGGTGAAGATTCTGGAGATATGTCATTAGTAAGTCTCGTTTCACCTTCACCACTAAGCTTTTTCTTGTTTTTTTCTGAAGATCTGTTTGCTTTCTTCTGCTGACCTCCCCAGTCCTTAAGGGGAACGACAGAGAACAAAAAATCGTATTTGTTATCCACACAGACAAAAAGCCAATGTTTGCATTCTGTGAGAGAGTTTACTTCCATTTTAGAAGTAAAAATTGCAAGCCACACTGAAATATGCACTAAGTTTTCTATAGGAAACATCACTTTACAAAATAAATTTTTCTCCACTGCATAATTAAAAATAGCTTGTCAGGAAATTTTAATTCATCCTAAATGCATTAATTTCAAATGAAGCTAAAGTTGTATTTTCCTTATTTGCTGAAGACTCTTTCACTTTTAGGAGTTCAGAACTTTTTAAATTATAGCTTTCCCTTTCATGACACATACAATGCTTTTGTGTTTAGCTACTTTATTTACCCAAAACGTTTGCCATAAATACCCTTATAGACCTCACAATCTCTGAATTATACTCATTGCTTGCTTACATTTACCTCAGGTTTTCCAGGTAAAGTTCTACTGATGTAAAGCCATGCATGACAACGCTTAGGGGCATTGTTATCTGCCACTAACAGATTCTAGCTGGTAATTCTAATGTACAGCATCAAATGGCAGCAAAAAGAAAAGAATAATTTTACTGTGTTGTTCAGCCGGTCGTCAAGGTTCTCATTGCTCCAGTTGGGCAAGTCCTGATCATTCATGCCTTCTTCAAAGGGACCACCTCCTGTTGCCATGACAAGTGATCAATAAAAACAATCTACAATAAAGAGTTGGAAGAAATGTGCTGTATTAAAACAAGTTTACATAGAATATTTTAAAGATTCATGATTTGAGAAGACAATTACACATTCATTATAAAATGCAAAAACAAAGCTGTTTAGGAAACTAAACTCCCTATTTACTACGCTGTGTTACTAGAAATGTATCAATGAGAAGAACACAGAAACTGGCTTTAAAAAATAAAGAAATAGTAATTGTGGGTTTGGGATTTTTAACCTCTGATCTAAGAAAGTAAGGAGTTTTTTTGAGGGTTTCAATTGTCCTCACTTTAAAACAAACTATACAGTGCTCAGAAAGGCTGCTTTGTAATTCATAAAGCCTACACTTTCAGGCCCAGGGTGAAGTCTATTTGATACAGTAAGTGACTTTGGAGACCCAGTACATCAAAATTCCACATTCATTTTAATACTGAGATGTTGACAACAGAGTACTGAATGTCACATTTGAAAAAATACAAGGAAAACAGACGTCAGTAAAAGAATTTTTACTTTCATTACCACACATTAGGCTATTTAAGCAGTGAATGACCTGCCACTTACCTTATAGTTTCTGCCTAAAACAAACAAAATAATGTGGGTTTCGTAGAGCTTTGCTGCTTTCTATCAGTGTGTCACTCTGTGTAATATAAAGCAACTTGAATGTTGGAAGTTCTCATTTTCACTTCTTGTTTTGACATTAGAAATAAAAATTCTTAAAGTTGAAAGATCAGAAAAAGTATTCCTTTTTGACAGTAAAATTAGATTAGCCTGTTCCAAAAGGTGAAGAATACACAATTATATTTGCTAAGTGCTGCTGGCACAATTCCACTGCAGAAAGCTACAAACTTTAACTATGAAGAACTGTTACAGATGCAGAAGAAAAGTGGACTTGTAGAGATTTACTTTTTCCAGCTCATTTCCACTGCTATGTTAGGACATAACCCTAACCTTAACTGAAAAAATAAAAATATAAAAGTCGATAGGAACCCTTTTTCAACATTTTACTGCAACTATCTACTACTAATTCTCACAGAATGCAGGTGAAGAAATCACCTGAAACTCAAGATTAGGAAGTATCTAAGAAGTTTGTTGGGTTCTTCTAATATCAGTTTCAGAAATGGAAACAGATTATTCTTGAACTAAGTTTAAAAGCTGTCCTAGTACATCTATCTTGATTAGGTATAGGATGCAATCAAAATCACACAGTACAGCCCTCTCAGCAGGCACACGTGCACAAAGCAGTATTCCTACGCAAATACAGCCTATTACTAAATCACAAAGGAAATGGGATCTACCAGGTATGCTCCTTACACCATAACCACATCTCCACTTGGCAATGTGCCAACTTAGATCATGGTAAGACAGTTAGGAGTCATTTCACTTCTGTATCTCACAACCACAATCACAACACAGGTATAACAGGTGTAAGAACCTGCTACTTCAGGAACTTTGCTCTACTGGACCTGCACAAGAACTCATACTCCCTTGTTCATCCCAAGAGAAGTGCCCACTAGACCATGCAACTAGAGGATACCTCCGATGAACTAGACAGCCAACAAATACCAGAATTTAAAAAAAAAAATCCACACATGTTTAGAACTGGATAAACTTCCTGATGTGCCTAACCGTATGACTATACAAAAACTATATATTGGCTCAAGGACCTTCTGCGCAACTTTCAGGTAATCTGTCTGATTCAGTTAGAAAATTAGAACACAATGCTCTTTCACATTTTGTTTTCATGTAGAAATACAAGTACCCTATAAAAAGTTCACAGGGCAGCTCACGCTAAAATTTACGAGCGTTCAAAGCATATGCATAGTTATCAGTTTAAAAACAGCCATGATTTTAAAGAACTTTCTTCGGTTACAGATAAACCGTTCAGCTTTGTAGATGTGCAAGACCCAACATTTCAACAGACACTGTATCCTGACCTATGTCACTGAGCATCATGAGGAAGATTAGAGGCCATCTGGGTTTACAGTTCATTTCTGTAAGCCGTTTCCTCATCATCATGTTATATAATTCTACTAAAACCACAGAAAAAGTAGTTTTTTCCTACCTTCCACTGTAAAAAGAAGTGACACTACACATCTTTACGTAATACAAGTAACGACTCACATTTATTTCTTCTAAAACTTTCACAAAAGCTGTTCTCAACTATCTTTGCTGTAGTAGACTCTAGCTCCAAAGTAAATTTACTGCCCCAGATGGAATATTCTGAATAACAGGACTCTCAAACAAGGAGACCGGGCACACACCAACACGCCCTGATAAATACAGCTCAAAAATAACAGTATCTTCTTTATTTCCAGCAAGCTGATTTAAAAGTGTTCTAACAGAACTGTGGCCTTCCCAAAAAGAAAATTTCTAAACATTCCTATTATAGTCTTTGATACCTCCAAATGAGCTATATCCAAGCAAGTTTAAGATCAGAGAGCTATGCTGGTATTTTACCTCTTAAACTCAGTTGAAAAACACAAAGTGGTTCAGCCAGGTTTTTTCTTCTTTCACATGAAGCTGTGGTTTCCACCTCCACATACACATTTTATCAATATGCATTTTTTCTTTGTTTTCATTTTACCACTTACTTCTACAAAAAGTCCTCTTCTGAAAGCTTTGCTACCTTCCCATTATCTGCCTATCTATCTACAGCAACCCATTGCAAATTTCAGGTTCTTGCAAGTCATAGGATCCGTATAAAAGGTATTTGAGTATGTGCCTATTACCTTACAACATTTACCAGGGACTTGAGAAAAAAGGAGAAGACTTTCAAGTATATTTTCTACAAAAATAATAACTTCAGATAACATGTAGGATTACAGGCGAAACATGTAAGATTATAGGTGAAACGTAAGACTATAGTCAGAACATATTCTGCACATGTAACAGCAATATGCAGACTGCACAGAAGAAACACTACTTAACACGTAAGCAAAGCAAAGGTATGTACTTCAAAAGACTTTTTTTTTCTACAGTAAAGATGCTCTTGAGAATTTTTTCCTACAGCATTCATGTGAATGCAAGAGCTCTCTAGAGCACCTAATACTGCAGATAAAACTTTTGAAAATTAAAAAAAAAAATTAAACGGAAAACAAAAAGTCGCAAAATGCCATCATAGCACCATAATGGATGAAAATGGGGCCAAACACTTCTTTTTAAGTTTAGCTTTTTAAGACGTGCGTTCCTCACTGGGCATTAACTCATTAAAAGCAAACCACACAGTATCATCACACAGGAACAGTCAGCAGAGCAAATCCTCTCCTGCCGCACCGGACAGCGCTCACACGAGCCGCACACCCACACACCTTGGCTAGGAGCACCCGGCACTTCCAGCTTCCAGCGCCGGGGCCTATCCAGCGCCCGCAGGCTCTGCCGTCCCGACCTGCTCCGATTCCAGGGCGGGCACCGAGCCTAGGCCCGGCGGGTCTCGTCGCCGCCAATGGGGCCGGCGGAGCGAGCGATGGCCAGGCGGCTCTGCCGGCCGCACCGCTCGCTGCCTGAGGCGAGCGAGGCGCTCCCGGCCTGTGGGCGGCGGGCGGAGATCCCGCTCCTTCCCGGCGCCAGACCCTGGGCGCCGCGGGGTGCGTGGGTAGGCGGGTTCTGCTCAAGGCGCCTCGGCTGCCGCGAACCCAGCGGCGTCTCCTTGGAGAGCGGATAACGCGCCCTGCCCTGTGCGAGGGGCGCGGCCCGCACAGCCCGCTGCCACCGCACCGTTTCCCCACCGCCCCGGAGCTGCCTCCGAACTCACTGCCCGCTCCTCGCAGCCTGCCCTCGCAGGCTGCCGTCCTGCCCCACCGCACCAGTGCGTCCCCGCCGCCACCAAGGGAAAGGGACGGGGAAGGGGCAGCGCGCCGCGCGAGGGCTAGGAGAAGGCGGCTCACCCCGCGCCGGAGGGGAGGTCACCCGGACTGGCTCCTCCTCCAGCACCGGCCACCACACGCGGGGCCCGGGCTGCCCCGACGAGCGTTTCGCCTTCAGGCAGCGCAGGAGCGGCGCAGCCTCGCTTCGCCCAATGCGGCGGGACGGGGCTGGCGGAGGCGCTCACGGCGCTCCTGCCTCAGCCACGGCCGCCATCTTGGCCGCCACTCCGCCGGGGGCGCGGGGGGCGGTCCCTGGCGGAGGGATACAGACACAGCCAGACAGACAGACGCTCACCGTTACCTGGTAACCTCCGCCCGCCCAGGCCCTTCCGCACTGCGCGCGGCGCGGCCCGGCCCGGCCCGGCCCGGCCCGTCCAGCCCGACCCAGACCGCGGGGCGCCCGAAGATCCCCCGCGTAACCGCCGGGGCAGCGGTGCGCGAAGAAACTCCAACTCCCAGCGTGCATTGCGCGGGGGGAGGATGGGGGCCGTCGCGCCCGGAGCCGGCGGCGGTGCCTCCTGGGAGTGGTAGTTTTCCCCTCAGGGCACGGCCTCGCCCCGCCCCCATGACAAGACTGGAGCACATCCACAGCTGTTGTGCGGCTGGCGGGGAATCGCCTGGCGTGTTTTTCTTATAAAATAAAATACGAAAACGGCGATGAACTCTGTAAATGCTTTTGCCTAATTGGAAGACGAGTAAAATCACGGTGAAATCCTAAACGAGGACAAGGATTAGCTCTTGCCCTCGTTTGGAGCAGTATCGACTACTCTGTTTCTGTCAGCCTTTGATTTGCTCATTGATTTATGGAATGGAGTTTACGCATCTAGGTTCTTTGTACTTTCTTTTGGGGGAAAAAATATAAATAGAGGGTTTGGCATTTAAAAACCCATATTTGTGCATAAAAGCCTGTGCGCTGTGCTGTTGTTTGAATTGTAGAACATGTTGAGTTGGAAGCGATCCTTCAAGATCCAACTCCGCCCCTGCACAAGACTCACACCCTGTGCCTGGGAACGTTGTCCAAACATTTCTTGGGGTCTGTCAGGCTTGGGGCTGTAACCACTTCCTTGGGGAGCCTGTTCCAGTGCCCAGCCACCCTCCGGGTAAAAATCTTTTCCTAATACCTAACCTAAACCTCCCCTGATGCAACTCCAGGCCATTCCCTCGGGTCCTGTCACTGGGCACCACAGAGAAGAGATCAGTGCCTGCCCCTCCTCTTTCCCTCACGAGGAAGCTGTTACTCCTTCAGGCGACTGGACCTGGATAACACAGTCAGGATTTCTATTTCAGTGAAGCTGGTACCGTTTATGTGACTTTCATTTGGGTGGGATTGTCCCTTGTCAAAATGGAAAAGCCTAGCATTTTCAGCATTTCCAGCATTTCTATTACACTGAGTTTCTAAAGCAAAAGCATTAAGCATTCACATAGGCCTCATAATTGATCCTTCTAGCGAAACATTCCACTCGTACAACATGAAAATGTAGTTAGTCTCCATCTCTCCCATATTAGGACTTAGACTAATGCATTTTGATTAAAAAAAAAAAAGGATACATGAATCCTTTTCAATGACCCATTGTCTGTAATCTAGAAAAGGAAATAAATAATTTGAAAAGCATCAAAATAAAGATGCTTCAGTAAAAGTAATTTATCTCTAGCAGATTGCCCCATAACAAAGAAATAGGTCGGCACAATACTGAGTGAGTGAAAGAGGTGAGCATAAGACTGCCTATTAGAGCAGCATCTTTCTCCCATTTCTACCATGAGCAACTTGACTGTATATCCACAAATGAAATCACTTTGAAAACAATCCACAAGCTTGATGGAAGCTCTCTGTGTGATGAACATATATTATCGATCTCTACTTCAGTTCTGCAGCTAATAAAGAAGTTTGTTTATCAGCATTTTTTTTATACTTTTAACTAATGTCCTATTTTTCTGAACTCAGGTATCACGTCTGGATATTCATCACAATATTGGCAGTGTTGCTGTTGACAAGATGCTTTCTTTTGTCACAGTGACAAATTCCCACAGCCTGGCAGGTGGAGGCAGAACTTAAGAGAAAATACTGCCCTAGTACAATGGCTATAATTATTTTTTTTTGCTCTGCCTTATTCTTAAAATACAGCTCCCTCATTCCTATTGTTTCCTGCAGAAACCCCCCGCCCCCCCCCCAAAAAAACCCAAATGAACTTACATAAAAAACATAATACTTTTTAAGGAAAAAGAAATCAGATTGATTGTAGTATGTTTCAGTAACAGTGAAGTATTTTAGTGTAGTCCCTAATATGTCATAACTGTGTGTTTTCCTTAGCACATTATGAGCTTACAGCATCATTACTCTGATTCCTGCTTGACAGTTGGAGGATGATTTTTCTCTTCTTATTTTCTGCCCCTATTCTGGAATTGGCTGCAAACTTGTTCGTGTGTTTTCTCTTTTTGTTTGTTTTAGAAATCGCTCCCCAGAGTCATTTTTCATTTGGGATGGAGAATTTGAAAAGATACAGGTATGAAGGAATCATGGATTGCACTGCAAGAAGCATTACTTCCAGTAGGTGGTTCTCCACTACTGTTGTAAAATAACTCTTCAGGATTTGGGAATGATTATGAGGCAAAACTCATATGGCTTAAAGAATATCTTGTTAATTAAATAAAATAAATATTTGGGGGGGAGGGGGAGGGAAGTCCTATATCAACTCTAATAAGCCTCTAGATAGACAGCTAAACCCCCCTACAAAGATCTTTTATAAGCACTTCCCTCAGCAGACATGCTGACATCCTCACAGAAGCTGAATGGATTATCTCTGAGATAGCCCAATTTAATTAGGATTGAAAGCCATGTCAGAGACATGATGATATTTCCTTACACAGCTGATGGCCGTATCTTGTTAATTTTACTTTATCATTCCAGAGTGAAAGAAAGCAAACAAAATACAGGCATGTAAGGACTGGAGACAAGCAGAAGTGAAAGATTAATGTTTTACTGAGACAGAGGAGATATGAGAAGCATCTGGGACTGTTGCGGCGGGCGATGGTGAGGTGCCGCAACCTTCCAATAGCGTCTCCAAGGGACAGGAGTCGCACTGGTGTCACAGCTACAGTAGCCCCCTGAGGAGGCAGCACACTCTCACACATGCACCCGGGATGGCAGAGCAACAGTAGAAGGCAAAGACAGAGAAGGACCTTCGTATGAGGTTCCACATATGGCACTTTATTCCCAGCACTCGTGAAGGGTCTCAGGTACAAAAAGCAGGGAAGGGGGTGGATACTTGGAGTTTTAAGACGGGGTAACAGGGATGGAGAGAACATTGGGGCCAATGGGTAGAGGGCCAGGGGGTGGAACATAGGCGGGTTCAAGGCAATCAGGCCAATGGGGGGACCGGGGAGGAGTGGCCAGGGAGTAGAACCAATGGGGAACCAAGGGAAGGACAACATTCTGGATACAGGCTATATATGGGAAAAAGGGGCAGGGGGACAATAAACCAATCAGCTGGAGCAAATCTACATAATGGGGCAAGGCAGCTTGGGAGAGGCTTTTTTGGTCACCGTAACAACGAAGTTGCTCTCCGTCTTAGGGCTCTCCTCTCCGAGGGGTTCTGCTTGTTTCTGGGTTGGTGGGCTTTTCAGTCCCCATGTGGGGAGAGAGCTTTTGAAAAGCCCTGAAAAAAACATAGTAATGAGTTGAGCATTCAGTTCCAGCAGTAGTTGTCCATTAGTTTTTCTAATTTTATGAAAAAGAGGTGTTTTTTGCTGCAAAATTTAAACTGGCTAGGAATTATCAGTCTACAAAAATATGACTACGCAATGACTACCTACTATACCTATAAACTACTATGCTAAAGGTATTTTTCCTTTCTTTGCGTAACTTTAGATTGGAAAGATCTTTGAATGCATTAACAAGAGTTTCAAGTTGATTTATGAAGGAGGATGAAGTGTCCACTTATCCCTGTGAGGTCTGATAACAAGTTAAGCAGTTATAGGGGGAGAGGCACAGGCATTTAAGACCACAAAGCCAAGCTTTAGGCTGGTCAAAATCCACCAACTTAATACTACTGAAGAAATCAGGACAAAAAGGAAACCCGTTTTGATGATCCATTCCAGCAAACATAAAGCAATAAAGGAAAGAGGAATAATTGGAAGATAGATATTAGCAAACTTAATCAGATCCTAGGAAAAATCTCAGATGAAGAACAGACAAGAGCCCTGTTGTAAACCCTTGCGACATCCCTAGAGATGCAGAAAGTAGTCGTCTTGGTACTGCTATTATCTCACCAATCTGTAACATTTGCTGTTATATGCACTCGAGGTATTACATTCTAGTAAAATATTAGTGATTGGTGTCAGACCAAGTGATAAAGTGATGGGTGGACCCACAAGACATAACCAGTTTTGTTTTATTAAACACACTTATTTCACACAACCAAAACACATCAGGATCACCAATGCTGCCCTACCTAGAAACCCTAAGACCACATTCTTCACATTGTTCTCTTTGAAGTCAGACTCCATTAAAACCTATTTTTAAAACTATTTTAAAAGATGTCTATATAGCACAGAAGTTGGCAAGATTATGAGTATTATTTCACTCTTTAGAAATTAAATAAAATTTCACAAGTAACATACAAATATGGGATTTAATTTGGATGTCTCTCTATGTTGTTTAATTCAACGTATTTGATACATCATACTCTTAGTTACATGGTTTCTTTTTTTTTTTCTTTTTATTTCTATTTGTAGTCCATTATCATCTTCAGTTTATTCCTTGGCCAACAAAGATAATCCAAGAAGAAACAAAATACTTCAGTTGTTCTGAAATGACAGATTTTACTTAAACAGATGTATCTGCAGATTCTTCAGAAAAGTGAATAGGAACAATCTTTAATTCATAGTATCTTGGGTGGTTGTTTTATATCACTATATTGTCTAGACACTTCCACATTATTTAGATTTACGGAGTCACAACATAAATATGTGCTACATTGGACAAATAAGTAAATTAAAAAGTGGGCAGGAAAAAGAGAATATTATGATTCAGCTTTAAAATATCACATACATTTTATCTCTGAATTGATTCAAAGAAAAAGAATCTGAAAGAAATAAGCAACCCTACCACACATAGAGAAATGATCAGAACCAAGAATTCTCATTTGCAAATTAAAATTCTAAGAGGAAAAGGTTGTAGATTCTTCTTACTTTTTTGCTTTGTAGCTGACAATCTGCAATTTATCTGATATCACCCCTGTATAATCATAACTAAGTGCTTTCTCTACACTGTATGTCTTCAGTTATGTTGAAGACATACCAGCGTTAAAATAGGTAGCATATAAAAGCTACAGTGAATTCTTCAAAGCCACTTAATATTTTTTCCATATGTGTTTCTATTTCTTTAAATGGGAAGAAATCTGCTGAAGTTGTAGATCATTTTACAGCCACTAAGCTAGTGAACATCCAATCTCCAAAAAGAAAAAATTCCAAATAATTATGTGGCCTTTTGTTCATAATTAATCATGTACCCACTTCTAATAAAAAAAGTTTTTATAAGGAATTCCACTGTAGCTACACAGAGTTGATTAATTTTATGATGTTCTGCATTTTATGCTATGGCAATAATGTTTTTGAAATAGATACTTGCTTTTGTGATACCAGTTTTGCAAATATAGAAGTAACCAAGTATGATGGCCTTACATGTCCAGTGACTATATACACACATACCTATATATATGCAAGGATTTAAATTAGAGTAAGTTTGAAAGGTTTTTAATAACCTTGCTATTTAAAAAATTTAAAATCTAAATCTTTCTGTCACATTCCTAATTAAATTACTTTTCTGGTTCTTTTTTTTTTCTGGTGGTAGAGACTTGGTGCTATGTGGTTCCAGTTATACTGTTGATTAGGGCTGGTGCAGATAGATAACAGCACTAAATTGATCCCAAGGAAGAAGAATTAGTTGGTGTACCTTTTCAAAGACATTCTATACTTTTCAGAAAGTAGGCTATGGGAGAAGGATGTCTTTGAAGAGGGCAAAAGGAGAACTGGGGCCAACAGGAAGCTTCCTATGTAAAGAAGGCAGGAGAAGGCAGGATATGTAAGCTGTTCTTCTAAATAAGGCAGAAGATTATGGGCCATGTTCTTTTCTTGGCACTCACACTAAGATCTTGAGCTGGTCACTTTACCAGATAGATTTTCTCACAACATAGTTTATTTCATATTTGTTATTATTTTGAGGGTAATGACTGGAAGACAAACACCAGCAATGGAACTTACTGTGATAATTTTTTTTTTTTTAGAATTACTCTGGGCCTTCTCTGAGTCCATTGTTTTTCTATATTCTGCAAATATTTGTACAGATGTAGATGTTTGTTAGGTCTTCAACTCTGTAACGTGTTCCATCTATGCCAGTTACACTGGCTTTGCTACTGCCTATTGAAAAAGATGGGAGGGACTGCTTATTTTATATTTCTGATAAGAATTGGGGATTTTTTCCATATTTGGTGTGTGATAAAATAATGTCTAAATATGCTGAATTTACTGGTCTTATTATCCATGATAATGATATGTTGCTGATTTCTGTACTGAATATCTGAAATGACAGATTACGAAATTACTAAGTTATGCACCTATTTCTTAGAACACTGCAAAAAAATGAGGTAAATTCTTTAAAAACTGGGATTCATTTTTGTATATTTTATCCATACATCAACAAATAAAGTGCCTTCATTCTGCTATTTCAGTGTAGGTAAAAAGTTCTTTTCTGCTTATCTCTTGGTCTCATTAGGGAATTACATTTATTCATGCAACATTTCAAATTGATCATGTAACTTTTAGAGATCCCATACTTCAGGTTGCAGTAATAGGTCCTGGTCACTATGCGCAATATGTTTGGTGAATATGTAAATATGACAAAATCTTCATAAGTTTATAGATGGATTGCTGTATTTTTGGTGTAATTTATTTCTACCACTGCTTTAATTAGGATTTTGACAAGCATTTTGAAGACAGCATGCTAAAAAATGAAGAAATTTTAAATATTGTGATGCTTCTTAATTGTCCAAAAGTTAGCAAAGTAGTGGCTTGTAGTAGTCTAACTCATCTGACATTGAAAAAGTAAAATACTACCAATAATCAATACAATGAAAGAAGCAGAAGCTGAAATACAGAAAGAAGGCAACAATGTCCGAAAGTGAGACAAAAAAAATCAGTAACCCTCTGCAAATGGTAGTAACTAAGTAGAGAATCGGAATAGTGGACAAAGATCCTGCTTTCTTTTGTTGATTCCTGTTGTGTTTGGTACAACAGAACTTCATATACTTAATATACCAGGTGGGACTTCTGGTCTGGTAGCCACTCAGGAGCTGGATGAGGGGCTCCAGGGGCAGGGTGTGGAGCATGGCCTCTGGTGTGCCAGGGATTGGCAGCCCCTGCAAGGGCTGGGATAAAGGCCCCAGGGATGGGGTGTGTGGAGCAGAGTGTTGCCTTGGCAGGGCAAGACTTGGTCTGCCCCTTTCGCCACACACGAGCCTGAAAGGTTTCGAGCCAGCCATCTCCTCCAGTCTCTTACAAACATATGCCAGTTTTCAGTATTGAATGTGTTCAGCAGGTCTGAAAAGACATTTCTCTCTTCCTTTTGTGCTTCTATGACTTCCATTTGTATATTTTTTTAAAGTCTTCTATTTAGTATGTTTATTTTTACAAAACCATTCTGATGATGGGTAGCATATAGACTTCTTGAATAACACAAATCTCTGACTTGACACTGTATATAATTCTTGTTTAACTGAACCATAGTCATGTATTTTACGCATCTAATCTTTGTTTAAAGCCCTCAAGTGATGGGCAATCTTTTTATAACCCTCAATAAATTATTTTATTTCCTTAATTTAATTTAATGTACTTACTGTTAATAAGTCCAACTTTAAAATGCCATGCCTTTTTTCCACTTTCTAAATTCAGAGCCCACCCACCGAGTAACTATTAGTTAGGAATCACAGTATGAACAGGTATGTCCCTCCTTGAAACAGTCATTAGTTACAGTACGATTCTCAATAAAAATTATTTGCTGAATGATTTTGAATTTTTGAATGATTCATAATGTAGGTTTCTCAGGAGTAATTTATTGTAATTAATAAAGATTTGAAATTCAGAATATGAATTTAATTAGTGGAAGTAGTGTAATGAGTAAAGAGAAATACTGCCAGGTAATCAGATTCCAAATAATGCACCAGAAATTATTCTGAGGAAGTTTGCAACACATATTATTAGTCTTCAATAGGAAGTACGTGAAGGGCAATACAAGACCCTGAGATTAGCTCAGCTGGTCTAAGTGCTGATAATAATGCCATAGTTGCAAGTTGATCCCTGTATTGGCCATTCACTTAAGAGCTGAACTCGATGATCCTTGTGGGTCCCTTCCAACTCAGAACATTCTGTGATTCTGAAAAAAGATGGAGAGAGACCATTTACAAGGGCATCTAGTGACAGGACAAGGGGGAAGGACTTTAAACTGAGAGGGAGTAGGTTTAGGTTAAATATTAAAAAGAAATTCTTTACTATGAGGATGGTGGAACAGAGAAATTGTGGATGCCTCATCCCTGGAAGTGTTTGAGGCCAGGTTGGATGTGGCTTTGAGCAACCCGGTCTAATGGAGGGTGTCCCAGCCCACAGCAGGGGATTTGGAACTAGGTAACCTTTAAGGTCCCTTCCAACCCAGGACATTCTATGATTCTGTATATATATTGTGGAAGGTAAATCTCATTTTATTGCTATTGTTCAGTATTTCCTTAGGACTTCTTTTCTTCTGGTACTTTCCTTTAAGCATACACATTTATTGAACTTTTTAGGAAGAGCCAGCATAGCAGAAGAGCAAACACTCAAAACAGATTGTATTTGAAAACATTCTTTGATGTATTCGTCTGGCTCTAAAAAGCTTGTCTAGAAAATGATTTGTCTGACGAAGTCACTGAGATGCTGTGCTTCTTAGTGCCTTGACCAAAAAACACACCAGACAAGATTTTTTTGGTACTTCTTTCTTGTTCCCTTCAGCTTTATCTGTACTATGTTTGTTACCTTGTGTTAGGTTTAATTTAGCATATTCCTTTTTTGTTACACCTCTGACAGGTAACTTCTAGTCTAAGTGATTATTGGCTTTTTTCTTAAATCCATTGAGTCAGTCACACTCTCTATGTACCTCTGAAGCCTAAGAGATTTAGGCTGTGACTGTGGAAAAGACTGGAGTAGAAGGCTGAGTCTGAAAGGCTGAATATGATACAGAGAGCAATTTCCTGGATCACAACAGTGAAAGGGAATGGATGATCCTTTGTTATTCTTGGTTTATTTTTATTTCAGAAGTGTTGTGTTAGGCACAGAATTACCATCATCTCCTTCTTATGTTGCAATTTAGTCTTTATAACTGCAGTTTCTCAGCAGCATTCCAGCCCAATGACTCATAGCAGATGTAAGCCTCAACTCTGCAGAATTTAATAGCAAAAACAATCGCAGCTTGGGAAGGGCTCTGGAAATTTTTGCATCAGCTTAAGAAGATTTAACAACTTTTGAGTTCTGTCCAGAAGTTAAAGGTAAACATATAAGGTACCTATGAGGGAAGAAGGAAAACATTTGGCTAATTTCTATAGTTATGGTTGAAAAGTAATTTGTTTTTGAAGGCCATATAACTGGTGCAATGTTGATAACGATGTATGAATGTTTTTACCAGGATCTAGCTATTTTCCTGCATTTCTAGTTAGTTCATAAACCCGGTATTTGAATCTGCAGTTTCTAAATTTGTATTACTATATGGCTGTAAGAAAAATGCTGCTTTTAGAACCTATCATGAATTATTTTTTCAGATGAGGAAAACAGGGCAATTTTTGTAACATCACCAAATTTAAACAAAGCGAAATCTGTGCATGAGTTTAATAACTTGAATTTTAAGAAAGCAAACAAAAAGCTTTCCAGTTATTTTCTATCCTTTTGGCAGATTCTCTCTTACTGTTATTGCATTTATTAGCAATGCAAGTCTTATGAACACTGAGCCAGCAGAAACAGGCATCTGTATTCCATCTAGTTTGCTGTCTCTTAAATTCAAAAAACATAAGAACATTCTAATGGTTCAAAATTTTCACAGCACAGAACTCTTTAAATCAAATTTATTTAGTAATTTTTTATTTAAAGACTTGGAAAAAACCCCATCAAATTCAGAGGAAATTTGAATATAGGATTGGTTATCTGTGTATCCTTTAAAGAAAACCTTGGCACAGAGAATAAAAAAGATGTCTTTCTAGAATTTTGATTCCATAGCTTCAGAGAAAAATTTCTGTGCAACTGTACAATGCATATTCCAGGTGTAATCTTGGAATAGTAAATAAGTAACCCCAGGGATAAAATTTCAAGGTTTCAAAAGATTTGCACTTAATCTTCATTTCTTTAAAACAGAAAGTGATTTTTTTTTTCAGCTAACCATTAAGGGCTTGTGTTTCAATTTGAAAATATAACACCAAGTTTTTCTCACTCTAGCATGATGTGTGATAATTAATCCACATGTCTACTGTCTGAGATTAAGATTTTCCTGGAAAGAGATACCCCCTGCACAAATTTGTAGTTTTTTTTCTTTTTGTTAAATCAGCACAGGTGTTATAAAAAAAGTATTGGAAGTCTCTCAACATTTATTAACTCTTTGGGTTCATCTGTGATGGATTAAAATTTGTAATTTTTTGCAGGTTGTTTTGAGTGAAAGATTTAATTCAATTGTGTATTGTCAGCAAATAGCTATATAACAAGGGTAAATATTTAAAGGACTGAAGAAATAAGTTTAAGAAACTGACTTTCAAAGGAGTCTTCCTAGAGCAAGATGTTAAGCTTCCCTTGAAAAGAACTTTAGGCTTCCATGTTACTGAAGACCACGGATGTGCACCTTCAGAGAACAACCTCTACTAAACCTTGTTTTAGAAATGTGGGTAACCAAGTAAAAAGTCACCCACACTAATTCCATGTCTGAACCTGATGATTTAGGTAGTGTGTCAAAGTGCTTTGAACATGTAAGGAGCTTGACCCTGACAATGACTTTTCTTGTCACTGTAAGGTTGACCACTCAGTGAATCTCGTGTGACTGCAATTGTGAGATAGACAAACTACAGGAGTTTATGCCTGCTGAGAAACTGGCTTAAGGTGCTAGGTCCAAGACCAGCACTGCAGATTGTCTTCTGTCTTGTCTGGGTCTACCTGATGAGCAGTGACAGAAGCAGAGAAAGCCTTTTATGTCACCCACTTCCTTTCGGAGCCTGAGTTTTCGTGTCTCTTCCTAGTCTTTTTTTGACCTTCTCCCTTTTTTTGGAGGATAGTGGCACAAAGGTTTTGATTTCCCCTACCTACTAGAGGTCCCTCTGGGTTTTTTTACCCTGTGTCCTCTCTGTGTCAGACTTTCTGACTGGTAGATCTTCCAAATGGAGCTCTCAGTTTCTCCCTCTTTATAAGCCTTCTGTCTTACTTTCATAGTGAGCTTATACTGAGAGTGGCTACAGGATCAATACTCCTTCTTGAGTTTACTGTCCAGCTTGCTTTTTTAAAAATGAAACTCCAGGATTAAAATATCTTCACCAATGACTTTAAATCATCAAATTTAGAAATTTATGAGATTATTATTATATGTTGATTTGCCTTTTGAGCATGTTTCAGTGAAGATGACATGCTAAGTTTTCTCCCAAGTGCAGCCCTTATGAAGTTTCCCACAAGAGGTACATTCTATAGAAAGCGGCGTCCTTAAATAGAAAGGTGATTTCATCTAAAGATGACAAACTAAAAACTGCACACACTCTGCACTTCTCAGCTATTCATTATTTTTGTGCAGCTTGCTCATAGCAGCTCATACATGCTGTAAGGGACTCACCTGCCTTGATTGTGCTTCATAGTCTTCTATTTTTTTTTTTTTACTAGCATAAATTTCTCTGAACAATATGCAAGATTTCCTTGATAATCTTTTTTAAAAAAACAAGAATACTGTAGTTGTAAAGTTGTGTGATCCATTTAAGATTGATTTTTTTTTAAGATTGATTGTGTTATTCAGACATTCACAATCAGTGAAATCATGATAGAACAGTTCAAATACTAAGACTAATGTGAGGGAGGATACTACGGTTTCATAATTAAAATAACAGGGATGAAATAGAATATATGAAATATGAATCTTCTGGTGAAGAAAAGAGAGTCCCTTCTCTCCTATAAAACATATTTAAAGTAAGCAAGGAGTCAGGACAGCAGTTATCAGAGACAGATAATTTGCAGACTGTCCAGATAGCTAATGTACTCTTTGGTCACTCCTGTCACAGACAGTGTCATCCCAATAGATGGCAACAGCTGCTTTCAAAACAGAAACAGAAGTGACTGTAATAGCTGTAATTCCTAGTGTTATAAGGTGAAAGTGCATGTTTTATCATGGCAGAAACCTCTGACATTTAAATAACTGATTCATTGCCAGGCAATTCTTACAGATTCCTCACACACACACCACCACCACCTCCCATTTTTTAAGCCTGTAGTTCATAGAATCCCTTCAAACAAAATCAAAACTTGTTGTTCTTAATTCTAGTAAAGTTCCCAATTCAAATAGTATAACATTTATTTGGTTAGCATGAAGGACAACTTAAAATTTTAAATTCAGAAAGTTTATGGCATAGAAATAACTTAGCCTAAGATTTTCAGTTCACAGTTTTACTCAAGAAACATTTTATTGGTAATGTTTTCCTTTGGAATCTTCAAGATAGACATCAGCTTAGTATAGTGCTTTGCAGCTTAATGATAGATGTCCAAAATGCTTAAAAAGACTTCTGAGCTGCTGTAACATGGGTCAGTGGGTACAGAGTACCCTCAACACTGTGTCTGCATCAGTCCTGTGCAAGAGGTGGAATGAGCTTGGGCCTCAAAACTCTACGCTTTCAGATATGATGCTTTCAAATCAGCAAACCTCAGAAGTAAAAAAACCCAAACAAACACCAAACCAATTTTACTTACTTAAGTAACTGTAATTTTAACAAGCATCCTAAGTATTTTATAGGTAGGTGTAGAAATCTGAAATTTGTCTGGGCTATAATTTCTGGTCTTGCATGAAGTTTTCAGAGATTGGTGAAAATACAGTTGGACTTCTCCAATTTGCGTGAACTTAAAAACATACTTCTCATAAGCACCTTGTTTATCTTTGTACAGTAAAAACCATGGCCTGACAAAGTTCCACTCATGTTTTATATTCATTCCTGTAGAAACATGAGTGGAAATTTTTGTAGAGTTGGTGTTTCAATAAGCACATGCTGGTATTGAATCATTAATCTCTATTATAGGTCTTACACTTTGTCTAACCACAAATGCTTTAACTTGTCACCATCCCTGGAAGCATTCAAAAATGTAGATGTCGTGCTTAGGGACATAGTTTAGTGGGGGATCTGTCAGTATTAAGTTAATGGTTCAACTCGATGATCTTGGAGATCTTTTCCTTAATAACTCTGTGGTAGGAAAAGAAGAGTAGACACATATTCTGGTTTAAATAGATGTTAGCATATGCTAAATGAATATATTTGTAGTTACAAAGGAAAAAGAAAGATTCCTCAGTTGATAGCTTGCAGAAGTTTAAGTAATTAATTCAGAATAGTTTATGTATAATCTATGTAAATATTTTACTGATTGGAGGCCTTGGTTTCTCCTCTGTGAAAAGCACACATCTGTCTTACAAAACAATTTTGAAGATCTATCAGCTAATATTTGCAAGGCAGTGAGATACAGTGGTGATTGGGTTGGCCTATAAAATAATTTTCATAGGAAACAATGGGGTTTAAAATGCTATGGGTCACACAGTACAAAGTACCCATAGCTATCAGTTTAAAGATGTCATCCTTGCCACTTTTAGAATAAAAGCTGATAACTATTTTGGATTTTTCCCCCTAATTACCCTATAACAGTAAAATTATCTTGATCCTCTCCTGGTGCACAAAAGTTGCACAAATCTTTAGTTCAAGGACAACTAGCCTAATTCAGATTTTAATTACTTGTCTATGACAGAGAGATTTATTTAAAGGAAATTTAAAGGGCCAAAAAGGAATATTTCCCTGCTTTTCAGCTTGTTTTAAAATGTTTTTGCTTTTGTCTTGAAAATAAAATGTGTGAGTTTGAATCTTGAATAGCTGTCCTAAAATACATGGAGAGCTCTAATGCAAAGTGGCCTAAAAGGATAAATTCTCATTTTGCTGGCTTTTGGAGTTTTATTTTATCAGACTATTTTAGACATTTTATATCAATCCTGCATATACATTATAGTTACAATTTTTAAGAAAAGAATTGTAGGTTAAATAGACTCTTTTGAATAAGATTTAAGATGTCAAGTGTTTTAGTTTTTATGTTTAAGTTAACTAGTATTTCCTTTGTTCCTCTACTTCACAGCTTCCAAAATGAAGATTTTGATAATGGTTGATTTTGTCCTTGCAGCTAGCCTGATGGATGTCATTGGTGGCTCTGTAAGTTCAAGTAATTAAGTTTTTCCATAGAATTTCTTCTAAATACTGCATATCTTATCCTCCACAGTGCTCACAATGCACATGCCCTCCATAGCGCTCACAGTCTCTACACTGGATGGCAGAACCTTTGATGGAAAAGATTAGAATTCTTTTAAAAATGAAAGAATGAGGAAATAACTTCAAATGGTGTTCAGTGGGGACAAGTTTCCAAGAAGAAAAGAGGAAACAAATGCATAAATTTACAATGGAAGAGAAATCAGTAGGCAATGGCACCGAAGAAAGAAATCCAGTCAGTTTGTGACTGGATCTGATATGAAAGAGGAGACAACATATCTTTCCTAAAAAATACATCATATGGTGCACGGAGGCACATTGTACAGAAGGCACACAAGATGTTTATGCTATCATTCAGGGGCAATGCTAACTCAGAATAACACCTGTAGTTTTGAGCAGCATAATTACACAAAGGCAAAACCCAGGAACTCCTAAAGCAATGGCTGCACCAATGGTATATCTGGGCACTGACACTTGGTATGCAGAATGTTTCCATTCTTTTCCACCTTGTCCACTTGCCATACAACTTTTTCTCAAACAAGATCCATAACTTCATATTCTCACTAGCTTCCATGTAACTACATTATAATTCACACTCAGAAACAATGATCAAAGCTCCTTCACTTCAAGCTTCCAAAACCTTCTCCTATATATTCTGTTTCTCCAACAAAAACCCTAATAAAATCAAACTTAGTCCACAGTTTAAAATACCTCTAGCCTCCACAACCCTGCACTGCACGCCATGGCTGTCCTTACTAGTTTGATATTCAGGTCCTAAATAGCAGAGACCTAAAGGGATTGAATTCTTGATTCATAATTGCCTATATGGAAGTGGTTGCTGAATTTACAACTATTGTTTGTGGCTGATATTACCTTATGAAAAACTTTTGTTCTGATAAGTACCTTTATAGAGGCAGAATAGGAAGCATCTGACTCTGTAATCACTTCTGCTCAACGGAGAAAAATATTACTAATTTCTGCAGAGGCCTACTGAGAAAAGAGGCATTACAGTTAAATGCATTTACTTATTTTTTTAATTATTATTTTTCATTTAGAATACTGTGGACTTCAGCTGACCTTCTCAGTAAAAACAGAATATTCTGAACTTCATCTCAGAGTTTTCACCTTTTAATCTCATTAAAACACTAATCTCAATATAGAGATATTTTGGAGCTAATTTATATTTTAAAAAGTATAGGAAATAGCACCACAAGTAAAAACTTTGTATTTTTATAGTTTTCATAAAGTATTCTGAGTCTAATTTATAGCACTAATTTTAATGGAAGGTCTCTAGCTGCTAAGTAATTCACAGAATAATGAAAGCGAATGCACATTAATTGCAGCAGCTCTTTAAATGTGGAACTGTGTGCCCACAAGCAGAGCTGTCAGCAGTTGTTAGATAATTGCTTCTCAATATGTACTGCAAACAGTTGCTTCACTGAAACAGACAGAACAGGTTGTGTTCGGTCTGGTTTCAATCAGTGGGTACCACTGTCCACTGGAGACAGCCACAGTAAAATCCACATTTTGTTGAGTATTTCAACATTGTAATGGTTTAACTTTGGTCCATATCTAACAAACGGAATAGCAATATGTTATAGCTGATGACTTATAACCCTAATTTACATTTTGCTTCTTTATACTCCAGCTGTGCACTGGTTTAATTCCAATTATTTTAAAGATTATCCTGTGAAAAAAAAGTGTAGCAACCCATTGAAAAAACAGTCTGCTAAACTGAAGATCTGAAAGCCACATTGATCCAATTGAAGTTACAGTTACCTTGTGATTGTCTCATAGGAAAAATAGACCTGGAATTCCAAATATGAGAACTGTGGTTTTGCTGTTCAGCAGCAAAGTCTAAAGGGATTTGTCTGGAGTTGACAGAGAGAGACATCAATGAGAAGGCTGAAGGCAGGGAGAGAAGAGAAAGTATCAGATACCAGTACTTTTCATATGTAGGTTACTTTCAAAACTTTACCTCTGCTCAGGCATTTTTTTTCTTATGCTGTAATTATTCAGTATAGCTAGTCATGTCTTGATTGTCACTTCTAATTTACTGTCACTTCCTAAGCACTGAGACCTTAAAACCTTTTTAATCAGGAAATTGCTATGTGTAATGTAGATATATCACTGTTCACCCTACCATGAGTGTACTGTCTGTATGAAAATCAGCTCATAGTCAGCTTTTCATTTTTATGAATTAATTAATAATTTTTAAGTAAACAATAACAAAAGATAGATTTTAAATGCACGTTCAAGAATAATATTTAGAGACATGGCATGCTGCAGACTTGTGTTTAATTTGGTTCAAAGGAAAGGACCTTTTATTGCGATATATGAAGTAGTGTCATACTGGATTTAGATACCGAGTTTTTCTAAGGTAACATAATATATTTTCAGAAGTTCAATTCTTGAACTATATAATTTAATCACAGTAGGAGAATGGCTTTTAGCAGTATGAAAAGTGGAACTGATAAATGCATTTCTGCTACACCTGAAAGAAGCACACGTAGCTGCCTATAGCTGCCTCTCCTCAAATGCACTGTCCCTTGCTCTTTCCAGAATGGAAGGTAGCTCTTTGTGGCTCAGATCTTGCCACGTGTCAAAGAGGTTACCCACCTGAAGTCTTGTCTATGACATTGTGAGGGCCTAGGAACAGCGGGGGCCACCTTTTCCAGGTCTCTCCTATTGCGTTTTACTGTGTTCTCCAAGGTTGTGAGGACTGAGTTAAGACTGATACAGGGTAACCTTCTCAGTAAAACTGGTAGCTGTGGCATGATGGCTTCTTTATCACTCTTAACTTAGTATGGTTAGAATAAATATTTGGTCTGACTGGGAACATGGAATTTTTTGGACAGCTTTTCTTTTATAGCTAGCATTACCTCATCAGGGTGAGTCTGGAAATATTTTTTCAATACTTTTAAAATTTATTCACTCTTTCTCAATCCACCTGTGCAACTCTTTCTCTCTAGAGCTCTGCAGTCCTCTGTAATTTTCTCTATTCACACGGGACTAGACTGACAATTTGCAGACACTTGTCAAGGAAGCCCCTTCTGAACCTCCCATTGAATTCATTCCCACTGAATAGAAAATTCAGGTTCTGTGAAGAGTTTGTATGAAGCTGCAGATAAAATTGAGACCACCAGCTTGGAAAGGCTGCACAATAAATAGTGCAACTTTTCTTTGTAATATGCAACACGTCCCACATTAACCAGTGCACACAGTATCCCTCTAAGCCGCTGTCACAACTTTGTCTCTGTATGTCCATTAATTTTAGCTATTTTCTTCTCTTGCTACCTGCTAGAAGAAAAGGATGAAATGCTAGGCATCTCGTATAGCTATCAGCAATTGGAAAAAGATTTTCAAGGGAAGGTTCTTAGATAAGTTATGACTTTCGGGTTATTACTGGGTCACTGGCTGCCGTGTCCCTCTAAAAAAGGTGTTCGGGAGATGTGCCTCTGGCCTTACAGCGTCCCCTTGTGGCCAAGCATGGCCATGGTCCCGCAGCACCTGCTCGGCCAGCACATAGTTTAGCGCTGGACGCGCAGCGAGCCGAGCAGCCCGACGGGGGCAGCCCAAACACAGGCTCTGAACCTTTCCCTCTCGAGCAGGTCGATGACAAACTGCCTAGTTATGCCACATATGTATATATTCTTTTTCCATTCTTTTATTTCACCATGTATTTTAGATTGCAGTGAAGTATGAATTAAAGCAAGTCTCTGATATATTTCAGTAATACTTAAGGCAGAAATCTGTATTAAGGATTGTTCTGCACAGTCTTATGACCAATTTTTTCAGTGTAACTAAATACTGCAAAGTGGAACATTTTGTTGGAAGTGTTAATGGACAATGGGTGAAGACTGAGCTTGATGCAAATGAAAGTATGCAGACATCACTGAGGCGCACCCCACTACACAGAGCAGTATGCTATTGCAGACATTACTATAGCTTGGTGTGATAGGGCAATGTTCTGAGAGATCAATTCTTCCATATGGTTGGCAAATATTGCCAATAAAACCAATTTTTTATTGCTCAGCATACATTCAGCATGTCAGAATTTGAAACAGCTATTCCAGCTCTTGAGGGTCAAGTGAGTGCTAGGTAACATTGTATCAGAATTGCCACATTTCTCACCCACTCTGCAGGGCAAAATTAAGCACGCAAGTCACAGCGCAACATTGACTTTAACTTTTGTTTTAACTTTTATTTTCTGTGCATATTCATGGCTTCTTAGGGACTATTTTAGCATGCCAAAAATTAGCTTAAAAACTAACAATATTTATGTTGGCAATGTTACTTATCATAAGAAGTGTGTCATTTAAAAGCATTTGAAAAATGCGCAATGAAGTTGAAAACATATCCATGTGGATTGCATGTTAGTAGCAGGCTTCACTGGATAGAAAATATCTGTGCATGGAAGATGATAGAGAATAAGCCGTCCTTATGATAGGGCCTATATCACAGTGTTTTTCCCCAAAGTCCCCACTGCATGTTTGCAGTTAGAGCTGGTAGCACTAAGGAGAAGGTCTCTTTGCAAAGCATTCATAATACCTATGTTTTATGTATTACACACAGTAACACAGGAAATAATTTTAAACAAGGTAGCAACTGAGAAGGAGGTCAACATAGTGTCTGTGGGAAATTGTGACCAAAATGTTTTATTCAAGTTTAACTTTATTTATGGTTTGATTGGTTGGCTCTTTGTGTCACATGTTAAATATCACCAAAAAATTGTTGATTTTACAATCAGATATGTTTTCTTCTCTAGGATTTACAGAAATGTTTTCAAGAGCAGATACGACTTCAGGGCCAGGTGAGGCTTCTGGAACATCGTGTGAAACAGCAGCAGTTAAAAATTATACAGCTCTTAGAGAAGAAAGAGATTCAGTACAGTGACAGAGAAGATGTAAACGGTGTCATTGACTTGGGAGGAAAAAGACAGTATTCAGGTTAGAAATGAAGCTATTCTTTTCATTTCCATTCATTGTAATGATATCCAGAAGCTTTAGCACAATTGGGCCTATTGAGTTATTGTTTTAAAACCTCATCATAGAATGTTTGTTTAAAACACAGTGCTCTGCTTTTACCTGGACCTGCTGTGCAGGGAAAAATTGTTAAAGTCAGATGGTAGAAATCAAATCAGGATTTAAGAACATTTACTGATTTATTAATAGTACATGATTAAAAAACAATCCGTGCACAATAAATTAAGCATAAATATCAGCAATACAACAGATAAAAACCAATAATAGACATTTACAAAATGTTATTCAGGAGTTAGAGATTTTTAAACACCATTCTTTGACTAATGTCAGAGGTTCTAACAATCTCAAAAAGAACTAACAGGGTTAGTTCACATTCATACATTCAGATGGTTCCCTGGGTTACAAGCACACACTGACTTTGTTCCAGTCTGTAAAGTCCCTGAGACATCCATATTTACACACATAAGCCTGGCATAATAATATCTGTATCTCACTTTAATAATGGATTCAGCTCATGACATCACAGCATTTAAAATACTGGTTTAAAGTTGGTTTTCTAATTTCACCAGCATTCTGGTGGTGATCATTCCTTCTACAGCTGAAGGCTTGTAGAAGCTGCAGTGAGGCCCAAACTCTTAATATAGTAAAACACCATCCCAAACAATAGTTGGATTGAAAATACAATTTAGGAGTTTGACTTCTGGTGTTTGTTTCTTGCTGTCCAGTGCTAGAAGGTCTTAACTACTATTATTAATACCCTTGTTTGAATATGCTTGTAGTGCTTATGCTGCTGGAAGAAATACCAATATGTATAACATTTGATCCCAAGGTGTCAAATATAATCAAATACCATTAAAATGAAATTAAAAGCAGTTGTAAATCTGACTTTAAATTTTAGCTGTGTATGTATGTACACAGCATCCTGGAACACTTTATTTTTATTATTAGGGCTGACTCATTTGTTACTGGAAAAGATTATTAAACCCACATTTCTCTGAAAGGTATTTGTCCTTTCTTGGCATATGCCTCAATTTATTCTTTTACAATGTTATTCTAAAAAACAGATCTAACTTGTTCCCACTTCTGATGATTTTTTCCCCCCATTATTTTTTCACTTTCCTTACAGCTTGGAAAATATCTTTCCTTGTTCACACTGCATTATTTTCTCAAACTGCTGCAGAATTTTAATATCAACAGAGCCAGATAATTTGAATTAGATAGTGAGGGAGAAATTCCACACTATATACACCTGCTAAAAATTAAGATATGCTTGCGTTTTGCTAACCTACTAAGAAATTATTGGACAAGAAAAGCTATTTTCTCTAAGCCAATCACACATTCTCTAGAAAGACAACTTAGCTGTTATTTAAATCATGTTTTCTATTTGAGTTTATTCAAATTCTGGCATAGTTATTTGTTTTCAGTATAAAGTGTTTATTTTCTATGTCTAATCTTCACTGACACTTTCACTTAAAAGAAATATAATAGTTCATAAAGTTCCAACCAGCCCTGCAATTTTAGCCAACTCAGAGAATTCCTTAAACTTAATCAGCTCTACCTTAGCCAGGAAAAACAGAAATGCTGAAAATTATACATTTTTTTTGTATGACTGCTTGATGGTAGATTACATATAAACAAAGAACTCCTTTCATTTCTTAATTCCTCAAGGAAAAAAGATAAGATTTTACAATTACATTGCTGTAATATTTCCATGAGCTCTGAATTTTGTTATTGTTCTAAATTATATTCATCAGCAGTAATGCAGAGCAGACTGTGAATGGTACCAAGTCAAAGTGGTATAATTTTACACATACACTGCACTTTTTGGGTGTAGTCTTCTATATATTTTTGCACCTATTTGATAGAAGGGACAAGAGGATCAGGCCTTGCAACTGTTTCCATTTTTAACACTGGAAATTCCATGCTTTTGTTTTTGGCACTTCTGTGAACTTTCTGGACATAAAAGTACATGCTTGTTTTTAAAGGTTATTGTGTGTCTTACATGTAATTTTATGGTTGTAACAGGATTCCAATGTGGATGATACCACTGTAAATTAAAAGTGACACCACTTAAAACAGAGGAATTATTTTGCTAGTCAAGTAGAAACAAAAATTATAAGATTTCATGGTGGGAAGATATTATTTCAAAGATATAGCAAAATAATTACAGCTCAGCAAAGTTTTAAAGCAACACAAGTACAAAAAAAATGCCCAAAATTCAAAGAAATGTGTTTGCAGAGACATTTCATTTTATTAGTGTGGTTTATATGTGACTTCTACAGAGCATGACTTGATTATTGTTATTGACTTGATTTCTGATTTTGCCAGTAAGTACAGGACTAAAAATGTTGTGTCCAATTAATGTTTTGTGAACAGATTGTGCAGAAATCTACAATGATGGCCATAACCAAAATGGATTTTATAAAATAAAACCAATCCAGAGTCCTACAGAATTCCTTGCATTCTGTGACATGTCTGAAGGAGGTGGCTGGACTGTGTTTCAGAGACGTTCTGATGGCAGCCAGAATTTTGATAGGTAGGTACTGGACTTGGTAATTAAAACTGGAAACAAAGTGAAGAAACATTAAACCAGCTGGAGTTAAGTTAAATCTGAACTTTAGAAGTATATGAGTAAATTGTTATCCCAGATAAAAGGGAGGAATTGTTATTCTGTGGGACAGCCTCCAGATGAGATACCACTTCTGGTTCTGGCTGTCTTCTGTGAGACATATGTTCTAATCTTTTTCTGACAACTTGTGCATTTGACATGAGGACACTAATGCATTAACAACTGTTGGAGCAAGGACTCTTAATGACGAATAAAGGACTAGCTTTTTTGTCTTTTGCAATTAGTAAAAACCTAAAAAATAAAAAATGTAAGCGATTTGAGAGCTCTTTGGGTAAAAGTGTTCTTCACTGATGGATCTAGTGGGAGGATGAGAAAAAAAGTACGTAAGTTGAAAGAGAGGTTCAGACTGAATATAAGGAGAAACTTTTTCACCATGAAAAGAGTCAGCAGGTTGCCCAAAGAGAATGTGCAGCCTCCATCTTTGGAAGTTTTCAAGATCTGAACGGACAAGCCCTGAACAACCTGGCCCAGTCTCATCGCTGATTCTGGCTTGAGATGATGCTGGACTAGCTTGCCCCATGAGGTTCCTTCCAGTTTGAGTTATTCTGTGATCTAAAATTGTATAATAAAGCATCCAAAGAAAAGTTATTTTTTGATAAATTAATAATTTATGCCATTTTCAGGGTCTGGGCTGACTATGAAGAAGGCTTTGGAAATTTTGTTTTGAAAAATGGTGAATTTTGGCTTGGAAACAAAAATCTTCATTATTTGACTAATCAAGGTAAGATTTGTATTGTAACAATAGTCTTATTGTTTCTGTTTCTTTGCTCTTTCCAGGCCATTTTTTTTGTTTCCTCTTTTTGTTACCATAAATCCTGAGTTCTGTTTTCAGTCTGCATGGACTTCTCTGAGTTTCAGAAAAAAACACATTTGAATATATGTTTTCTAACAAAGGGTTCAAAACGGCCCTTAGGCATCTGGCATACTGAGAGTCCCTGTGAAACAGGGAACAGGAGACAGGAGTCTACCTTAAAAGAATTGTGTCTATCCATTTTCCATCAGCATGACTAACAGTCCAGAGACATTTAGTCAGGGCTTTTTAGCTGTGTGGGCTATTACATGAAAGTAATTCTAGGCCAGTCCTGTTGATTAGGCCAATAGTAGAAAGTTACTTCCATCTTTCCAATAGTCACTCAATGTAAGCTAACTTCTGCTTTGTTGTAGAATGCTGCAGATATGAAACTTATCTACTGACTTAGTCAGCTAAATCATATGGAAATACGTGCCACCAGGATGTAATCCTAGTATAACTCTTTTATTTTCAGAGCACAAAAATCTAATTTTCATAGGTGAACACTTATTGATCAATTTTCACTATGCTTTCATTACCACCTCAAATATCGTACTAAAATGTAAAACCTGTAAGGTCATCTTTTTTTACAATTTTTTCCTACATTTGAAAATTTTTACTGGAATAATTCTAAAATCTTGTAAATTGACTCAGGTGAAGAGAGGCAAAGAAGAGCAATATATGCTTTAATATGCATAAAGAAAGAAGATAAAACCCCATAAAACATGCTGAGATGATAGAGATTCATGATAAAAATATTTTACTTTAATCTGCTACTATAATGCCCAGTTCTGAAAAGTAGTGAGAGAGGCTAACTAACTAAAATAATTTGTATTGTGTTTTTTAAAGGGAATTATACTTTAAGAATTGATCTAACTGATTTTGAAGGAGAACGGCGTTTTGCACAGTATGCAAGATTCAGAGTTGCTGGAGAAGAGGTAATAAGATATTAAAAGACTGAAGGTTTTAATGAAAATGTGGATTCTGTAGACAAACAATAAACATACAGGTTCCCTAATTTACATAAAGATTTGTGTAGAACCTTATTACCATATTTTATTTCTTACATATGCTTATAATTGTCAAATACTTAATAAAAGTGGTTTACTCTGATACATTAATTTCACACTTTCTGTAAGATATATGAATCAATTGGTTTAGCAGACATGGATAAAAGCAGTTTTTCTATTTTTGTTGATATTACCAACAATAATGGTACAAGATGTTCTGATTTGTTAATGTACACTGCAAACTAGCCCTAATGGTGTTTTTATTAGGTCATTTATACATAAGGTTAATGACAAATTTTATCCCTGTTAAGCATCTTTACAGCCTTTCATTATTTAGTACACAGTGTTTAAGTGGCATGACATTTCTTAGCATAAAAGTAGCAGCAAATGGAACAGATTAGGTTCCTCTTTGTGGTCTCACTCTCTGACATGCTAAGGGCTAACGACATATTGGAATTTCTTTCTTTTTTTCTTCACATTTTTAATTAGCATTCTTATGAGATGAGTTGTGGTGAGTACTCTGGTACAGCTGGTGATTCCCTTACTGGTGGATTTCATCCTGAAGCCAAATGGTGGGCTGATCATCGAGGAATGAAATTCAGTACTAGAGACAGGGACAATGACAACTATGAAGGGAACTGTGCTGAAGAGGAAAAGGCTGGCTGGTGGTTTAACAGGTATTTTGATTTTTTATGGGGACTGTCAACTGTTCTGCTTCATGTTCATAAAATAATAACATATGGTAGAAGATAGATTGGGATTGTTCATTTATTTGCAATGTGCCCTCGTCCCCTAGCAGACATCTCAGCTGGTAAGACTGAGGCTCACCTTTGAAGTGACAGCACCTACTGTGCAGCTCAGGCTGGTCTGTGATAATGGTATTTGCCACAGGTCATCTTTGTTATCAGGCAGTGAGGAGGAGATAATTCTGCCCCTCTGAGGTAACTAGTTTTTACACAAGTAGGTCATGTAGAGTTTGCAGATATATCCTTGCTGTACTTCACTCTTGCATTTCTCCTGTGTTGCACTAGACCAGATGTGGCAGCACTGCAAATATCTGACAAGCTGAACTAGTGCCATTTTATCAAGACTTATTTTTTTCACCTCACTTCGCAGCATCTCACTCTTGTTATTCTTTCCAAATGGAGATGGTAATGTGTCCACTCAGTTTCTATCAGTGTGCATGTCTGGACTGAGTGCAAGATTTTTTTAAATAGGGTTCAATAAAAGAATTTTAAAATTCTACTTACATGCAATATACCAAATTAAAAAAAAAGATAAAACTGGTAGCCTTGGCAGTCTGTACAGATCAGCTATGTTCTTTCCTGTTATTAATGAGATAAATATAGCCATGAAAAGAAACTCTACAGTCTAGCTGTATAATAGAGAGGTTTAAAATACAGCTCAGGGAGGCATACTACTCTCTCACTGTGATCTCTGTTCACTTGGCAAGAGGTGCCAGGCTGGATCAACTCCATTGTTTCTGTTGTGTCATCCTTTGTTTCTCTTTTTAACTCCTCATTTGCCAAATTCTGTTTTCATAAGTAGTCTGTGACCACCTTAGCTGATATGATGTAGCTATTAACTCAGTGTTTCACAATTAACTACTTATTTTAATACATTTTAATATATTTGCATGACTAGCCAGTCAGCAGAATGTTTGAGGCATGGAAAAAGTCACATGTAGACAAATTTTTTTTGCATTTCTCAGGAAACCTAAGATATAAAAGGGAAAGGCAACTATGCTGGAGCTTCTTTTCCCATGAAATCAGAATTTTTGTAGATTTCAAGGAGTATCTCGACATCAAATCGCATAAAACTGATATCATGCCATGGAATTCATTAAGACTGAATTACTAATCACTTTTAGACCACTGCACACATTTTTTGCCTTCTAAAAACCTTTTTTTTTTTCATATTGGATTGGTCTGGACAAAACAATGACCACTTTGCAAAAGTAGCTGTACAGCAGAACTTGACAGTTATTTATACCTTGTAGTTGGTGCTACATAACTTCTAAAGATATCTGACTCCTACTAGGCTAGTTCTTATTATGGCTGTGTAGCTCATGCTCTTAAAGGGACACTCTATCTGGATAATGAAAATTAGTTACTAATAGTGTTATTTCACTTCTTTGTCATTGACTTTTTTATGTTAAGGCTAACATAAAACTGAAAACTGCAAAATACTAGAAAATGTCAGTATCATTAAGTCCTTCTCAAAAGAACAGTACTGGCAGAGAAAGGAAAGCACTCAGAAACACATATCTGTCATGCACAGATTAGCAAATACAGAAGGAATTAATGCTCTTGGCTGGTTTGTATAAGAGCTCCCAGCTATGAAAGAATTGTTTATAGCCAGCTCTATGCTATCAGGACTAATGAAACACAGAAAAGCCCAGATAATGTGAAAACCAAGGGCTGTGACACAAGTGAGGTCTCATGAAAGTAGCTCAGAGCTAGTTTAGAGCCACCAGTCTTGCTCCAGCTCAGCATTTGCTGTCCTGGACTTCTGCAGAAAAATGGCCCCTTTTGTAAGCAAAACTCTAGCAGAGATTTTTATCTGGAATGCAAATCCACAGAGCTGGGTTCACTGTGGTACTCTACCTGCAGGTCATAAGCTTTCCAGCACCCAGAGCATTGCAAAGCTCAGGAGGTTCATAAGTAATGAGAGTGAACAATTCCAGTTGCACATGAGCTTATTCTCTCCCAGCGCTCCCATTTTTACTTATAGTATGCATGGATAGTAACAAGGATCTGTTAGGCAACAACTTGGGGCCAGAAATCACTAACTCAAGCTTCCTGCCTCACCAATCATCCCAGAGACTGCATAACTATGTTCATGTGGGGTCTGTGGAGTCAGAATTCAAAGTATTCTTCAGGCAACCAACTCCCATCTTTCCACATCTGTCACAGAGTTAATACATAATTCAGATAAAATATCCATGGACAGTTGAGAGTTGGCTGGACTTTTGAAACTATTGCAGTGTAGTTTTTAACTTTATATTAGCCTATTGAAAAGATAGGAGGAACACAAGCTAACTTTAAGGTATTTATTGACTTGTGAATAATGAATGTTTTTTCACAATATTGTATCAATAATCACATGACAGTTGTTAATTTAGTATGTACAGTTACTTCAGACAGCATCTAGTTGGATACTGAATACTGTAATTTTTGCTATTCATGCTTCCCAGCACTAATTAAGATTTTATTGGCTCATATTGCTGTTGGCAAAATTATGGTGTGCCTTCTTATGATTCTTTTAATGAAATCTGTGTTTTGATTCAAAGTAATCAGAGTGCCTGCTCATTGCAGAATTTTTATGATTAGAAACATTATGTCAGCTCTGATAAAAGTTTGTCATTCTCAAAAACAAACTCACTTCTGATGTCCACAATTTATAAGCTTTCAATTAAAACATTATCAAAACTGAACTTAAAAATTGTAAGCAATAAATAAGGATATATAGATGAGAATTTTCCTATGGGGTTTTTATCATAGTTTTTATCTCAGTTCTCAAAAACTTCGTTAATGAAGTGCAAGCAAAGCCAAAAAACCTAAGATTTGCCAGTAACAATATTCATAAGGTTTATTTGGAATGTTTTCTGTTTGCATATTTTTTGAAGTCTGCTTTTGGAATCCATCATGGTATTCAAGAGCATTTATAATGAAATACTGAATTGGCAGATAAACCAAGCTGATTCATCACAATGTGCTGCAAAAGGAACAGCCAGTTTGCTCTCCATATGGTCACATAAAGATCTAAACTTGTTTCTCGTAGAAACCAAGCAAGTATCAAGGTTGTGCTGTTTCCTTTTCAAGCTTTTTGGGTTTTTCTAGTGTTTTTTGTTTGTTTCAACCACTGTATTTAATAAACTATAACTGCATTTCTGCCTCAGTCTGTTAAAATACAACAAAAACCCATCAACTTTGTATAGTTAAATAAAATGCCAGCTCCAGTGATCCAGTGAATTGGTACATGTGTGTAATTAGCTGTAAGAATTCATCTATTTGTAAATAGAAGTCCATAGGTGAATAGGCAAACTGATGGTGGTATTCAGGTTTTGTCATACAAAATACCATGTGGTGTAACTGGAAAACCTAAGAGAGGCCACTCTGGAACAACAGAAAAACACAACAGTATTTCTTTCCCAGAGTATGGCGTATGCCCTGCTCTCACCACTGCTGAACAACTCTGGAAGAATTTCTCACTGAAACAGATTAGCAGGAGGAACTCCAAGAGCTAATAATGTCAGAAAACATGGAAAGAACAAGCAGCACTGTTGTTTAAAAGAAGCACAAAACATTTGCAGTCCTGCCCTAATTAAACCACTCTTGTTTATGTGCACAGAATCCACAAATGAAAATTTATGCAGCTGTCAAACTAGGCTGGCATCAACATGGCAAAATTTTTGACTCGCAGAGAGAAAACAAATGCTTGAAACTTTTCAGCAGGAGGTCTTACTGCTGTTTCCCTCTACTTTCCCACCAGGTGTCACTCTGCCAACCTGAATGGTTTGTACTACAGAGGTCCCTACACTGCCAAGACAGACAACGGGATTGTTTGGTACACCTGGCATGGATGGTGGTATTCCCTAAAATCCGTTGTCATGAAGGTCCGACCTGCAGACTTTGAACGTAATATTGTTTAAATATTCTATTAACCCGATTAACCCGAATAATCTTTTAGGCAATTCATTCCAAATTAAAATGGGCAGATTTTACTTCTCAATTTATGCATGTATAAATTTGGAATAATTCTTCTGCAACCAGTAGTTCTATGAGATGTAACAGAAAAGACAAGCTAGCTTATGAACCTTTAGATACAAATATTAATGCTAACGAGTCCAGGTTTTTTTTAAAAAGGCAAATGTTCACCTAGGAATAAGGACATCTTCATCAAGATGGAAAATTTTTTGCTTTATTGTAACCACAAATCCTTTCACCCTTAAAAACAACAGTATTGTTACTGTGCTGTCTCAAAAATGAAAATTAATTGTACTTACACAACAAAAAAAACCCTACTCAAATAGAAGCATACGGTTTACTCAGTGGATGGGACATACCTGCTTGGAAAGGTTCCAGACTTTAGAAATGAGTTTTCTGTAAATCCCTCTGATGTAATGGTTGCATTTGTTGTGTACATAGCATACATAAAAGGTTTAAAGAATGAGGCAGGGAACTGAAGAAAGAGAAGGGGTGCTACCAGGGTACAATCAATTGAATCCAGCATAGAGAAGCAGATTGTCTGTTGTTTGCTGAAGCATTTCTAGGGCTGGTTGCAACATTTTTAGATGGTTGGTAATTATGCTTTTCTCATTCTTGGTAACCATAATGCTTTTCTTTTTCTTTTTCTTTTTCTTTTTCTTTTTCTTTTTCTTTTTCCTTTTCTTTTTCTTTTTCTTTTTCTTTTTCTTTAAAAGGACTTTAATATACTGACATTTGGAGTTTTAACAAAAGCTGCAACTAATTTTAATGTGAGCTAAGCTTTGAACAGAAGGCATGTGTAGAGGGAAGTGTATTTCATGTGCAGGAAAAATCTGTCATTTTAGAGGTTCTTAATGCTTGACACTATAAATCTCTACTTTCTTTTTGTATCTGTTAGACTTCACTACTCTCTAAATTTGAATGACCTGTTCAGTCATTTCCTCTCCCTCCCCTGTGTACTTGTCTAGGCTCTCTGGGCTTTTTTCCATCTCAAGCTGTATATTCATATTTTTCTTTTTACAAGAATAATGGTAAGAGAGACTTTGCCTACCCCTGGCTTTTGTGCCTGGCACTACAATAGACTCAAATGGCCAGTGACAACAAGAGTTGCTGATTAGTGCTTGCTGCCATGGAGAAGATAGGAAAACTCTCTAGAAAGCTATCCAATGAAACGTAGTCCATTTCTGCTGGGCAGATGCAAATGAAGACTTAAAAAAAAATGTACCAAAGCTTGCTTTCCTAAAATAATTTTGCTTTTGTGGTTGAACTGCCACTTTCTCTCCCCCTGTCTAAATACAGTTTTGAACATGGCAGTCACTTTCAATCACACTTAACATAATTGAAACTAAGTTTTGGGAAAGGTCAGTTTATAACCACATTGCTATAAATACAGGTCTGAATGGTAACTCGCTGCATGCCAATTTTTCCTTCCATTTTCATCCTCCCAAAACAAAAGTTTGTAAAGAATCCTTGGAAGAATTGCATGGAATAAGGGAGGGAGGATGTTTGGAACAGCTGGAGGGAGGAAAGAGAGTTCATATGAAACAATTTCACTCCATAAGATAAATTGGATTACACTTAAACAACAACAACAAACAGCAGTAACAACAACAAAGGAATTAAGAAGAGAAAAAACAGGGCTCAGGCAGCTAAAATAATGTTATAATGTTAAAATTGTGCCAATGAAAATCTGCAGCATTGAGGTTTTAAGGTCTCTTTGTGGTAATAGCAGATATTCTAGATAATCCAGTCTTTGTCTTGATGTATCAATTTATACTGTGGTAGAGATTTCTCACCTTTAGCACATCCCTGTACCCGTGTATGAGAGGACCAATGTACAGCTCTACAACTGCTTATTTTGAACTTTGTTTAATCAGTTACACCAAATTACATTTGGTATCTGAGACGAAGGCCTATCACCCTATGTGTGTGTGTGTAAGCGGGGTAAGGGGAGGAAGGGGGGGAGGAAGGGAAGAGAGAGAGAGAGAGAAAGAGAGAGAGAAATTCAAAATTAAAACAGAAAATCTGGTGAAGTATTTTTATTCAATTTTATTACAGAAAATGGGTTCCTACGTAACTATGCATATGTCTGTAGGTATGGGTTATCAAAAATGTGATAGAAGTTTTGGAGTAGTTTAAAAAATGTTGTAAGTACAGTATTTCCCATAATGATTTTCAAATTATTTTTCTATGCTTTAATTATTTGGAAAAAACCTAGAATGCCATTATATAGAAACTGTAAAAACATCTTTAGTTTTTCACAGGAAAATGGGAAGATTAACTCATGAATTTGGAGAGTATCAAGGCAGATCATATTCCACCAAAATAAAAGACAAGGAGGATTTATGTATAGGAAAGTTGGATCTTTAGCACACAAAAAAATGACTTTCAAAATGTACAGATTATGCTCATAAAATCTATGATAAATTTTTTTATGTACTGCAACATAAATACATCCTTTTTATTTATAAGAAACCTAATGAAATCTTTTGGCTGAGTTAGGGTGCTTTTGACATATTCTGATATAAAATTTGAGTCCTTTTCTATACTGTAAATCATAAAATGAAGAAGAATCAAATCTGTCTTTGTACATCTTATAATGCACTTATTTTTATTAGGACTGAATGCTCTTCAGAACAAGGAAGCATCTAGCACACTGTCAGCAATATGCAAATATTGTATTTAATTTCCACCACTTTTCCATGGCCTTTCTTTGTGCAATAAATCTTTCTGGCCACATGAAAAGCATGTGAAAGTGTTGTAATTCAAAATGGTCATATAGTTGTTCTTAAATAAAGAAACCATTTATTTTCAAAAGGGAAGTTTTAATAGCTACCAGACAAGACACAAGGTTGGAAGAGAATTCTTTCCTCGGCCAGGCTTGCCTGTCCACATTAATTTATTTGCTCAACAGGTACAAACATGTCCTAAATAGTCTTTATTCTTACAAGACAGCAGAACACAAGCCTGCGGGTGCCCTGGAACGTTCTGGCTTCTCCCATGGAAGTACAAGGACCCAGTTGCCAGTTGCCCCGGTTCTACTCCCACAGCCACTCCTTCCCCATCCCCTCCACTGGCCCTCATACCCTGGCCCCTCCTATGTACCACCCCCAGGCTCTCTCCGCCCCTTGCCTTCCCGATAAAACCCTGGAACTCTGCAGTTTCTGGCTTCTTCGTCTCTGCTTTTTGCAGTGTGTGGATAGTAAGCCCAGCTGGGAATTCACGCGAGGAACCCCTCCTGCCTCCATAGCCTTATTTCCGCCGGCTGTGCGTGTGAGTGCGGTGAGCCTACTGCGCCCGACCGGAGCGCCTTCCCCGGTGGGGACACTTCAGGAAGGTTGAGGTGCCGGGCAGCCTGCGCCCGCGCCGCAACACAGGCCAGTTCATTTGTTTTGGTGTTAGACAGAAGATAATTCCCAAACAGCTGAAAATGAATACATACTATTTCATACAAATCATATAACCCAAAAGAAGAATAAGAATTAAGGAAATAACAATGAAAATGTTTTGTCGGTCATGTTAATAAAGAACATAATGATATCTACCAGCAATGTGGAATCAAAAATATATCTTTTTGTAATATCTGTTCAAGGGAAACACTCTTGTATTTTATTTCTATGTCTGTGTTCTTGCATTTGCTCAACATACTGGAGAGTAAAAGAATGGAAACCACAATTCCAGGTGAATTAAATGAGCAGTAACAGAGCCTTTTATGTTACAGCATTTATTTTCCCTAGAATATCTAGAATGCATTGAGCTGAGGTACTGCAGTCTGGCCTGCTGCTTTCCATTGGAGATTCTTCTCGTCAGCTCTAATCTCTTGCTACAGTCTACCTTTCCTCACTATTCCCAAAACTGTTGCTCCTTACACTGATTCCCGAATGCCTTTTCTAAGTATAACATTTTGTTCTGTCAGAGCTACTTCTTGCTCTTGAAATGGTACACCCAGAAGGAGGATTCGAACCACAGGTTGCTAGGTCTGTGAACATTCCTATCATGTTCCTTTAGTTCACTCCTCATTAGCTCAAAAGAATGAGCTATTTTTTTGCTCATTTTCCTTCAGCAGTTGTAACAGAGGTAGAAAGAGCAGAAGTATCTAGAGAAGTATTCTGCATCTAAATTTTGAAAAATTTGCACTTACTTCTGTTGTGGTTTTTTTGTTGTTGTTGTTGCTTTGTGTTGGTTTTGTGGGTTTTTTGGTTTGTTTTTTTGGTTTTTGGGGTTTGCTTTGTTTTGTTTTTTTTAAACTGTTAATTAAGTGGACAACTTAGAAAGCAAAAATGGAACCTTCCAAACCAGGAAGTACTTTGAAATGTATATGAGTATGCTTACTGTTTCCTCAGAGCAGGTCTGAGAATTGGGAATTTGGTAAGGCTTCAAACATTCAGCTAAAATCCATACGTAAGGTGTGCTCAGAGGGACGTTCAAATTTTTTGTTAAAGTGCTTCCTCGAAGAGGGTATAAAACCTTACAGTGATAGTGGCGTTTTTGATGCTTAATTAAGCTTTTTTTGTTGAATACACAGTGTTCATCAAAAATTCTTCTTTTCCAAGTACCTGAGGGCCATCTTAATCTTTGTTTAGTGCAGGATGAAATCCACCTTGTCATTGCTACATCTTCAGTTAACTAAGACAGTTCCTCTTAATCCCACCCTAATGCTAAATAGATTGCATCAGAAATATAATGCTGATACACAAACACTGAATAAATAACCTTGAGGCCAAATTCATGTTTGTTTGCTTGCAGAAGAAGCAAAATATGGCCTTTGCATAAAAACCGCAAGCAAACCATCTTGTAGCTCACTTTTCTGTCCTTCCTCAGCAAGCCATAAATACCCGTGTATAAGTTCCTTTTACCTGTCTCTCGTACAGAATTAAGCTGCTTTTTTTTTTTCCTCCTGTCTTAATGACAGTCAGGTAAAAGACCTGTTAGTTGTACTTTGCATAACTGTGACTGTCTGGCTTAAGGAACCTGGGCAGCTCTGAGATTCTGCAGAACCTGAGCAAAGGCTCATAGCAGCTAAAGGATGTTCTTAAGGCACCTAAAATGGCAGTTGTGAGACTGGATTGAATTATTTAATGAATACGTCACCCAACAATATGGGCAGGAAGATAAACAGATTCCTCTTACTGGTAAATGGTTCTCACAAATGATTACCTGAATTTCAGTGCATAGAGTTTTGTTGTCCTTGCAAAAGGTCAGAATTTTCAATCCATGGTCTGTCATGTAATTGCAAAATTATATTGCCATGGGAGCCCTTGGTCTGGCACTTTATGCAACATGATAGTTCATATTAAATTAGTTGAGCACAGGCAAGGGACATATGAGCCAAAATGCTTTTATGTTAGTGATATCCCGCACTAGATGGTGCTCTGTACGTGGGTTTTCTTAGGCAATACCACAATTGTAAACTAGCACATTTCTCCTGATTAAGTTAATTATTAAATGATAGGAAAAAAGTGAAAAATATTTAGATGAACTTCATCCTGAACTAATTTTGAAATAATACATAAGTTCCTAAGGTTACTTAAATGGTAGAAATTCACAGCATCTAATTCACTTGAGGTACAGCTCATGTAGGTAGTTAAATTGTGTGTTTTCTTTTTTTTTTTTTTTTAAGTCTTGCATTACAACAGTCGTTTTTGTCTTCTGATGATTAGGAAGGAGAAACAAAACGGTCAAAGTTCCAAACACTACTTGAACTAACTTATCTGTGCTACTGCATTCCCGCTGTGATTCCTCTGCTGCTCCTCCCTGCTGGGATATCTTCTATTTTTCACATCTCAGCTACCCAGAAATTCAAGGGAACTTCACTTTAGTGAGGCCTATCTTGATACCATAACACAAACAATACAGAATTTGAATGTTTTTTGTGATCAAGAAATTGAGATTACATGAATACTTGTGGCACAAGCAGGATGAAGTAAGTGCTTGGGCCATACTGAATTCACTGCACGGAGAACAGGAAATCCATCTCCTGCCAAAATGCCATACACCCATCTGGGAAAAACTTCCTTACAGAAACCAGTGGGTTATTCATGTGGTACTCAGCAAGTATAACATTCATGCTACATGTCACTGCTAGATGTCTTGCAAGTCTGTAGGGTTGTATCCAAGTTTGAATTGTTAATGCTTGCAAGATGTGCAGTCACTTTGCCTTGTGATAAAAGGGTTTTTAATGATTGCAATGTATCTCTTTTGTAAAAATTTTCTAATAACTCTGAGTCTTTAATTTTGAATATTTCATGGAAGTTTTTGAAATAAGGCTATTTCAAATTGTTCCAGTCTTCTGTCACTGAATCCCACCTCTGTTACACAGCATGCTTAATGAAAGATCTCAGCACAGTTCTCATCTATTTTTCTTAAGTGACTTTTCCTAACAAGGGGTTAAACACCTTATGAATTGGTTTCGCTAACCCTCTAACTCAGTGCAGGAGAAAAAGAAAACAGAAAAATCATACCCATCTGGAAGAACACAAGCCACTCAGGCTAAAATTTCTAAGCAAAAAGCTCTAGGATACTGAAGGAAGGGAAGGGCTTCCTTCTTATGTTTAACACAATCTGAATAAAACAAGTCATTAATAATACAACTTGGAAAAAATAGTCATTAAATATTTGCAATCCATGACAATAACTTTAAATTCTTCTTTCTATTTCCCTTTAACTTCCCAACATTAAACTAAAGCACTTGAGCTACTAAATCTGACATAAAAGTTCCATACACAAGAAAATAACTGGACACCTTTCCTGCTACGTAATTCTCAACCTTTTCTCTCACCAAAAGAATTAAGAAAATTAACCTCATGCAATGGAGTCCAGTAAAGTTACACTGGGGATTAATTAGGCATGTCATCTGCTTCTCAAGCAGCTCATTTATATTGTATCTCAAAGAAAACACAGCTTTAACAGACCTTTTCTGTTATTCGACTTTCTCATTAAAAAGATATCAACCACATTCATTATTTAGTATTCTATAGTGAGTGTAGCCCTGTTAGTCTGTATGTGCTCTGTAATTCATCATATACTAATGATAAACCACCTTATCTCATGTTGCCAGAACAACAAAAATATCTGTGTATGTCCAGCAAGAGCTGGGAACAGCTACAGCCAAGAAGGCAAGGGAGAAATGACCCAAAACATCTCAGGTGTACTTGCTGATGCATGTGATAAGAGGCTATATATTCTCTAGAGAGGTCACAGGGTGTCTTTGTCTAATTAACCTTCAACCCCCAAATTCAAGTGAAATTAGGACATCCTGCAGCTTTTCAAAGAACACCATTAGTAAAGATGAGGAATGAGCAACCTCATAAGAATGTCCAACATAAGAAGAATTCCTGACAGAAGTAAGAGTGTTATGAAATTCACTGTTGAGATCTTCTGGTAGATCAAACAGTGACTGTAAGGAAATAGTACAGACTTCCTTAGAGAACACCACCACCATAATGATTTCAGCAGGTGAAATATAATTTAAATGAATATTTACTTTTGGTTCTTACTTCATGGGCAGCCTCTTCATGTAAGACAGCTTTAAAGAAAATACTCAACTCTGTATCCTAGATTTCTCTCATGAAATGCTCTTACCAGAAAATAAAAAAGATTGCCTGTTTCACAAGGACAGATGCCACAGTATGGTTCTGTATAGTACCAGTGAGGATATTGATATTTTTTAAGAACATACTGGAAGCTGATGTCTGGCAGCTGCCTTGTCTCTATTGTCTCTATTATTCACCTCCATTTTTTTAATAGGATCTACTTTCAGTTGAATAGCGTTGAAACCAAAAACGTAAAATGAGACTCAAGAAGTCAGCTGCTAATAAAAGGTTCCACTGTCCTTTCTTGCTGACCCACTAATTTAAATGCAAGCAAGTCTGATGTGATATCAGAGAAAGCCTTAATTGAGGTGTACTTACGCTTACTCATTAAAAACAAGTAAGTTTCAGCAGACTGCTTCTTGGAAATGCTGTGACACACATCCTCAGCTACAAATGTGTTTCTTACATTATTTTAAGCAAAGCCTGTATTATTCTCTGAAAGAAAAAAGTACTGCAGTAGTGTTTATTTCACTGCCTATTTTACTATCCAATCATTGTGGTAAGAGAACAAGTGACCAAAACGAAAATCCCTTCTTTGAGACACAGAGATTTTGAAAGCAAGGAAAATCTGGAACCTTCTGACTCACGGATCTCATTTTTTAAATATGAAGAATAAGCCCCAAATATATATTTTTCAGTTTAATAAGCGAAACCTAGAATTTGTAGATGTAAAAGCAAACATTAACATTTTCCCCATGTTCTCTGAATCGTGTAGCAAGTCATTGAATGCTTTCATACTATCCTCATGTATGTTTTGAACATTTTACAGAGCACACTGAAACCTCTTTAGGAAACATGCAATTCAAGAATTGTATTTTATTCTATTACTAGCCCAGGCTAAGAGTAATAGTGAGTCTGATCCTCATCTATAAGCAGAAAACTTCATGGTTTTCACTAGAATAAAACCTTATTAGCAGCAGTTCCTAAACTATACCCAAGATAAGAAGAGAGGTTAAGGCTTTTGTGTACTCTTCACATACAGGTTTATGGTAAGAGAACAGTTCCTTTTCAGAAGCATTTTACACGATTAATTCAGTCCCTGGGAGAAATATACTGTGCACATGTCCTAGGGTATATTTAAAATGCCCACAGTTCTCTTTGAAAGATTACCTTTGCTAGCTTCCATCCAAGCTGTGTATGTGTAAAATAAAGAAGTGATGACTATAGCAAAAGGCTCCACTATACTTAGCCTTTACTGTCTTCAGTTTCTGGACTGGCAGGATTAATTAAGGAATTTTGCAGCTTCGACTTCCACGGAGACAGCAGTGCTGAAGAGGAAGAAGTTATCAGCTCTAGTTGGCATCACAGTCCATTACACCAATATTCACAGAGACAGGATCAGTAACTCTTAGAGCACTGCCTGTTATACCCATTTTAAAAACTGCAAGCTGCTCATTGTAAATGGCAAATGAAATCCAGAAGTACAAGTTAGTGTGCATAGTATGATATTTCAGTTGAATTTCTATGATACATACAAAGTAGGAAGAAAACCCCAAGCATACAGGGATTCCTTGGGAAATTCTAGCCATTCTAGGCTTAGAAAATGCTATCTGTTACCACAGTTTCCATTTCAGACTGTGGAAAATTATAAAAACTGACAAATGCCCATGAATAGGAGGTTCAGCAAGAAATTGTGGTTAAGGAGGGCACCATGTGGGACAGCACGGATGAGTATTCTTCCGCTGCACATTCCAGCTCTGACTCAGAAGCATGTCACCACAGAAAATATGTTTTTTTATAATTCCTTGTGCAAATTAACTGACATCTGCCTTCAAAACACTCCAGCATTGCGTCTTGGTAGCTTATCTGTGTGCTAGCCTTAAGTTCAGGTATAAGAAGGCAAGTAGCTAGTCACAAAGAAACTAGTATGTTTGTTCCTACACCAATTTAGCTTTTCTTCCTACTGTCCAGGACTACTGACCTATGAGAAAAAGGAACTGAAGTTAAATCAACAAAAGAAATAGATTGCCCAGACTGTTAATGCTAGTAATTTTGTAACTTTGTATGCTTGGCTTTTCCTTTTTTCTTACAATTCATTATACTTCCAATTAACACTTAAGTCTGCACAATAGCCAAAATAATACATCTAAAATATTAATTCAACATTTATCTGTTTTATTAATAACTATACTTACATTGTCATTACAATATGAACACAGATAATTTCACAGACAAATCATACTGAATTCCAGGTGAAGAGTGCTGTAGACACATAATACATGCTTGATCTGTCTCATTCACCTGCAATTTTCCAATAAAATAATGCTGTTCTTATTTCAGATGCACCTGATTCATCAGTAATCTTGTCCAGTTTGTAAAGGTGAGCGGCTTGAACCCTAGACAGGGCTAAATTTTTCTATGTAAGGTCTGTCCAGCCATTAATCCTATGCCAAGAACAACAGACTTCAGGTTTTTCCCTAGCAAAGCTTCCTTCATCACTTACAACAAGTATTGGGGGAAAGAAAATTAATACATCAGGCCTGTTCTAAGGAAAATAAGGATTGAGTCAGAAATGAGTCCATGTTAAGATCTCTAAGTGGTCTAGGCAACTATAGAAAACATGGGCTAAAACACATCAAGTGCAAATAAGAAATCTTTTTCCCTCCCATGGGATTTTTTTACTCTAAATTCCATCTGCGTTTCCTTACCTTCTTCCTTTTGGCTTGGTTTACTACCCAGAAGGGAAAAAAATACTACATTAATTTTCATTTTCTTGCTCCTAGTGGAATAATAATATTTCTTGAAAATGACAGGCAGAAAAGACGTGTTTTCTTGTTTTTCCCTGACTTCTTACCGTCCATTCACTAACCTTTCATGCATAGAGAACATCATTCAATTTCAATCACCATATCAAAAGCACATGCTATCCTTGCATTAATGTTTGAATTCATCTTTCTGTGTAAGAGGGGATAGGAAAGAGAAGAGGAAAGGGTTTAATTCCCCAGTTATCTGACTTTGAGCAATCAGTGCTAAATCCTGCCATAGGCTGCTGCAGCATAGCTTCCCCACAGCATTTTGTTCTATCCTGTCTCAGTAAGGCTCAGCATGGGATATCTTGTTGCCACACAGAACTTGTTTCAAGATTTTCCTCTCTATTTTGTTGGTGCAAGCTTTTGTTTAGTGCACACTACCTTTATTTATAACAATTACTCCCATTTTTCTATTTTTTCTGTCCTGTTACATTTACCATACTTACTTCTAATTAGGACTACTGCAGCCAGTGTGAACAATGGCATAACTTGCAATATTAAAGTACTGTGTTTCTAATGAAATACACATTCACATACGTAGAGATCTGAAACCCATTGAAGCCCTTACTGATAGAACAAGGATCTAAGCAAAAGTAGTGTGGTATATAACATTACATTGTCTTGTGAGCTCAGGAGCACCATCAAGTTAGTACCTATTAACAAGTTACTGTGCATCAGCTGGTCTGCAGAAAATTGTCAGTATGTATTACTTTGCATTTGGAGTCGGAAAACCCTGTGCAAGTTAGCTCAGCCTCCTCTCGTGTCAGAACAAGTCACATAACCACATATTTGCTGCTGGCAAAGAGCCTATTCATCCCCATGTTCACATTTACCACGGTGCAAATGATACTTGCTAAACCCTGCTAACTTAATCTCACATCCAAGCTTCACATGGGGGAGATGCTGCCATATCCATATCATTTATGTGTGTTCTGTAATCATAGAAAAGTGACAGAAGCAAGAATCATCCAGCACCATTTAAACAGCTGACCTTCTACAGATAAGAATGAAATTGCTTCAGCAAAGTTTTTTTTTTAGACATTAGGTCTACAGTGAGGTAGTGATGAAAACAGTGAAAAGTAGGAAAAGAAACTGCCCATATGATCTTTTCCTTCTATTAATTTCCCTTTAATAAGTCTTAGTGCTAATCATTCTTCTGCAGCCCCCTGTTATATACCTGAAGACTTGGAGCTATTGCACTGACAAAGCTCCTAAAGGCTTAGAACCACTTGTTTTCTGGCAAGACACACTTTCAGATAGGTCAGTGAAAATAGTCACTTGGAATTTTATCTTGACCTTCATTTCTCTGCCACAGATGGTTCCTTTAACAGAAAGATTTTAAGGAGAACTTTTAGAAAAAAAGGTTTCATTTAAATAAAAAAAATAAAACAAAAAAATCCAACCAACCCTGAAAAAAAGAAAAAAGTTAAGAACGTGTTGTGCTGTCTCTAATAGCTAGATTATCTCCCACTTCTCCAGCTCTCTGACTCATCTGCCAGTATCTTGCTTGGAGAAGCCCTCCACTGTCTCCTCTTACTTGTTACCAGATGCCACAAAAATTTACTGTCAACCATCATCTCTTTGTCACATCAAATAACCCCATCAGCTAGCATATCTTGGCACTTTTTTTACAGGTCTCTTCCTCTCTCCCCTTTGACCAAGTCACTCATCACATTAGTGTTCTTTTGGTTATTTATCAGCTCCAGTTCAGCATGACTGAAAACCAGGATTCTAAATGTTCTTTCTGTTCAGTCATTTCTTGACATCTACAAAGAACACCACTACTCTTTTAGGAAGTGGGCAGGTTTGACTGGAAATATTGAAATTGTGAATATATGACTCTCCCAAACATCTTCCCATGATCTGTGATTTAACCTTTCCTAGCAGCCATCCTCCCACCCAGTATACTTCTGCAAGGTTTAGCCATCTTCCTTGCTGTAACATCCCTTCCCCGTGGACTTGACAAAGGCAATTAAATTCTCAATTGTAGTCACATAGACGGAAGCTATTGCGTTAAGGATAACTCTGCTGGTTCATCATGTTCACTATACAACCTATCCCCTCCTTTCCTCTCAGAATAAACAAATAGCCATATTTGGTGGGTTTGGGGGTTTTTTGCATAAATCTGCTTCTGTGAAAGTGTGTTTACTTAGGAAATGGTGTATGTGGAAAATGCCAAAGTGTAATAGTAGGTACAGAACAATACAATTGTCATTCTGCATATGACTATGTAAACTCATGGAAATGACACTAAAGAAGGGGGGGGAAATTAGCCCATTTTTTATCTAACTACAAAAAAGAGTAATTAAAATCCTCTAGAAGAATATTTTCAATCACTAATATTAGAAAGAAAAAAAACCTATATTGATTTCTTGACATATTAATAGGAATAAAGCTGTTAAAGAGGTATTTTAACTCCAAAGAAGATGAAACATGTCATTTGCCATACGATAATGCTTCCTAAAATTACTGAATTTATTTATTCTTATGAATTGTGCTAGAAACCATAAGCCAATTCTTGAATGTCCATTTAAGAATAATGGAAGGAATAAATAATTAATAACACGTACAATGTAGAGGTTTATCTCACAAATAATGGCCTGTGAAGGAAAGAGTTTATTACATTACGGAATGAAGTAAACTACAATTAGTCTAATTGTTAAAGCATTCAGAGTATTTTCTAGTTCTTTACCAGATCTGCCTGTAAGTAGGTCTGAACCTTGCTTTACTGGAAAGCATATGGAAAAAAAATTACATATGTAACTAATTTAGCCAAGATATCTGTGATGTGCTTACCAGTACTTTTTGTGAGGATATACAGAGTTTGTCTGATTGTTTTCTAAACTGTGGAGAAAAAACACCAAGCATTGTTAGAATGATGTTACTTGTAGCTATTACAGGTAAAATCATCAGCAAAATTACAAGATTACAAACCCAAATTACTATTCAAAGACATTTTTAACATTTTCTGCAGCACTACTCAATGATTTTCTCTGGCATACCTCACCAGTATGCTGTCAAGGCAGTGAGTATACAATTTAATTCAAATAAGTCATCAAATAAGTCATATGAATATGAAGTTTGTGGTAAAAAAAAATTACAGAATAGTCATTAGTAATTGAGCCTCAGAAGATAATGAAGACTTTCAACTGTGGTGCTATACTTTTCTTAAACCAAAATTGGCACTGGCCAGCAGAAAGGTTTGTTTTGTGTTAATGCAGTACTTTAAATGTAGTACGCATAGGCAAAGGAGAACAGTACTTATCACTTGCCAAAGAATTTGAATGCAGTTATCAACAGCCATTACTGGTCCTCTCTCCACCGCAAAAAAAACAACCAAACCAAAGCAAAAAAAAAAAAAACCAACACCCCAAAAAAACTCCAAAAACAAAAAAAACCCCACACCAAACCAAAAAAAAACCAAAACAAAAAACCCCCAAAAAATCCAATAAAACAAAACACACGATCACAACAGAGTGCTTTAACCTCCAGCCTGCAGGAATTTCATCTGACAGAAGTCAGCCTCCTGATGCCAGAGAATCACCCATGAACACACTGCTGTGTAACATATACAAATCCACAACACAGTGTTTTCCCAAATACAGCTAGGATAAGACTTACCACAGACTATAAATCCACCACAGCCAAGCTATTGCCATGTTGAGAGCTGCAGCCCTCCAGTTCTGGCACCAGTTTGCTATCCAGGAGCCCAGCTCTGGGCCATGTGCCCGCACTCCTCTCGGCACCAGCAGCAGCAGTACTTTGAACCAGAATCTCCAATAAGCTGTGTGAGAAGAAGCTGAGTTGTCAATTATTGACATTCCAACTACAGCCTTCTTGGCATCTAAAGCATTTAATTCTTGAGTCAGGCTTCAGAAGCAGGGTCTGCACTTAGATTTTGGCATTTTTCAAAAGCACGATAGGAGGAAAGAGAGGTTCTCTCAGCAGCTAAAGAGGCAGATGTAAGACCTGGAGGGTCATGAGGACAACAGTGAAGTCCTATCTGACACTTCCCAGGAAATTCCCTTCATCACCAGGCCAGAGGCTAGCTGGGAGGAACGTCTTACATTGTGCCTGCTGAAAGTCTGTTATTCTGAACAAACAAATTCACATTCATCAGACCAGGGAAGCAAGGCAAGGCATCACTTTGCAGTGCAAAAATTAAGGTCCCTAGCTGGGAGCAGGGAAATTTAAATTTCAATCTCTATTACAACACTGCTTTTCTAGGCAATTACCATATAATATTAAAGCACACAAGCAACCATCAAGAGCCAGGAACAGAAACTGAGTTTGCTAATAACCTATTCAAAGCCATCCATTACCCTGGATACCAGCAGGACACAGACTTGGCCATCCTGTGCTGCTGCATTTTTACTGTTATTGATACTCAAGTTACCTGGTACTATTTCAAATTATTTATACCTGCTGCAATCATATCTATTATTAAAGACAGACATACATTCATCTTGAGTATGAATGTACCTGAAAGTATCTTTCAGAGGCATTTGTGGAGCCTACTCCTGACTACTCCTACTGACAAGAAACAGGGAAAGAATATAAAAAACTCTGTTAGTCCATTTATTCCCTTTCCCATCTATTCCGGTATTCACCTCTTGCTTTGATGTCTCCAGTTCTTTCCCATGCTTTATTCTACTTTGCGGTCCAGACTACTTTTCCCCTCGTCATCCTTTGTCTTTCATTTCTCTTCCTTATTTAAGTGATTTTGCTTTTCTTCCCTCTTTTTTTTGTCATTTCATTCCCTTCAATTTCAACATTCAGTGACATGATCCTGCAGTATTCCTCCTACATTTATGAAACTCAAAAATGCATGGACCAGAAGAGGTAACGAAGAAAAAAAAAAGGCAGAGAAGCAAAAGTCATTATCTCATTATCTCTTAAAAAAAAATCTAAGTATCTGGTTTTCCATTTGATTTTTTTCCTTGATTACTGCTATATGAAAGGCCTAGACAAACAACAAAACCAGGAAAAATTAAAGAGCCATCCGAGTGGAATGGTTGCAGCGAACACTGAATGAACTGTGATCTTTGGCAGGATAAAGATCAACACCACAAGCTTTCAGCTGTAGCAATCAGTCGATACTTTCCAGATCATCCCCACGGTGACAAAGACAGAGGCATTCTTAAATTGTAATTGAGATTAGCCTTGATACATACAGTTGGAGCCATGCCTGTGAACTTTGCTAAAAGGCTGGCTATGTAAACTATCTATCACTCAGTTTCACATGAGCAGTAATCTAACGACACCACAAAAATCTCACGATGTCCCTTGCTCCACACATTCAGCCACAGCAGCGGACGCATGCCAGGCTGCTTCAGCTGTGCTACCTAAGCATTTGCCTCCCAGGGTCTGGAGCACCATATAGACTCTCCTGGGGTGCCCAAGTTTTGTACAATGCTCAGTATTGTAGCCCAAAAGCATTCTTGCTCTGATCCGGCTTACTAGATTTACAGCCATGTGCTAACTGCAAACCCATACAAAATAGTACTGACTCCAGCATGTTTTGGATGAAGCCCATAAAGACACACAAGGTTGCTTTTCATGAATGGGAATAAAATATTTTGTTTGTTTCTACTAAGCTAACCACAATAAAAATAAATAGTTCTCTTTCATGTGGTGATGAAACAAAGCAATCATGCTCTATTCCTTTTTAACTTATTAGGTTGAAAGATTCAGTGTCTTCCTGGCATGTTTAATTCTGAATCATATTCATCACATGTATAAATAGCCAGCAACTGTATATACTAGAGGAGGGCAGAGAGAAAGGTCAGGGAATTAGCTTGATGTCAAGAAGCATTTCCTGTGGAGTCACCAAATCTGTCCTGGATACAGACTCCTACGTTGACATACAGGGAGCCTGAAGGCTGCTGTGCCCTCATGCACCAGACATGCTGGGTGTTTCCAACCTTGCTTGCATTTGGAAGCTTCTCCTCCTCAGAAATCACATGAGCATAATTTCTTCTTGGGGCTTTGTAATGATGAGTAAAAGATTTTTCCTCTCTGCCTCATGTTATGGGCAGTGCCACCACTGTGAAGACATACCTTCAGTGCCAAATCCCCAGCAGCTATTCCACTAGGTCAGGACTTCTCCACTGAAATCCGACAGATCCTGGAGGGAAGTGCTGGCTCTACTACCAATGAAATCCAGGAAGTCGAGCCCGAAGATGTGGCAGCAAATAATACTATGACAGAGTGCTAAAAAGAGTAACGGTAGAGTTAACGGCCAGTCACTAAACTCACACACTTTGTATTTGGTTTGCATTTATAAACGACTCTGCATAAACACAAACTTAGCCCAAGACCGTCATTGCACAGCTTAGGCCATCGAGAAAATTATGCCTGCACCTCCGGAGACTTTTTGTTATAACCTGGACATTGCCTTAGTGTTGCTGCACACTGTTCCGCTAACCTCAGACCCACGGCAGCTCTCAGCTGACTTCACAGAATCCTCGAGGTTGGAAGAGACCTTTAAGATCATCAAGTCCAACTGTCAACACAGCACTGCCACAGTAACCACTAAACCCTATCACCAGGCACCGGACCCAGACGCCTCTTAAGCATCTCCACGAGCGATGACTCCACCACCTCTCTGGGCATCGCAATAGGTTGTAGGAACTTCGCAGGAACCAACTTCTTTTCCACGTTCCCTCATTCGGGAGCGCAGCAGTGGGCACGCGAGCGAGCCAGCCGCCTCCCGCAGCAGCCCGGGGCGGGAGCGATGGCAGCCCGGCACAGCGGGGGCAGGGCCCTGCCGGGGGAATGCGGCCCGGCCGGCCCAGGCGCTGCCCCGGGCGGGTGATTTAGCGCGGCTCTCCAGCACCTTGGCATCCCACGGCTTCTAACCCCGCGCGCCGGCCGTGAAGCCACACGCGGTTTAGGAACTGAAACGACACCAGGCAGGTTTTGTCGCCGTCGGTTGTGAGTTTGAACCAGCGCACTTTGCCCGGCTGGAGCAAGGTCACCGCCTGCCCCGGCTCGGCCAGGGCCCACTGTCCGCCGAGCCCCGCGCTCCCCCGGTCCCGCCGACAGCCCCCAGGAGGGAGGAGCGGCCGCCTCCCCGGTTGCCGCGGCCGGATCCTCCTCCATCCCGTGCGGTATTTTTAGCCGCTGACCCAGTTCCACTGCTCGGCTACCTGCGCCTCTCTCACCGCCCGGCCTGGCCCCCCCGGCGACAAACGCACCGCCCAGGCCCGGCCCGGCCCCGCGCCCCGGCCAGCGCCAGGTGAGCGGAGCGGAAAGCGGGGCTGCTGCGGGGCAGGTGCGGCCGGAACACGGCGGCGCCTCGCTCAGGACGGCCCGGAGAGGGCGCGGGGCTGCTGGAGGGGCGCAGCTCGGGGCGGGAGAGCCGCAGCC
>WEKY01033018.1:61628-79133 GCA_013390045.1 Picathartes gymnocephalus
TTTTTTAATCTAGATGAACACTGACACCGTGTTTGATATATGTAAAATGTGCTACAGCTTGCTCTCGTGCTCTCGGAGTGCTTTGGTCCTGCACTACAAGCGCGAACACTTCTGAGATTTTTAAGGGAGTATTTTTACTGCTCGCTCTTCTGCTTGCTGCTATTTATACCATGCAAGGTTGGCAAGAAGAGGAGGGGCAGAGTTTGAAAAGGACATTGAGCTTTAACTTGATACTATTGTTCCAAGGCCAAGGCGAGAGAGTGCAGATATTTACAATAAAACAAAACAAAGAAATGCCCAGAAAACAACGCCGTGAAAACACCCTACTCCTCTGTTGTTCTTCCCCATGATCAAAGCAGAGAACTGAGCATCCCCTTCTGGTTAGGGTATGTAGGTGATGTTCTGGCATGAGGTCTAAGCCTGTGCTTTGGTTTTATTACTTGTTTGCTTTATACTTGTGATGTGATGGACAGTGCAGCTGGTTAAACCCCACACCACAGGATTATCTGAAAGATGAAGTCTCACACTGTGGCAGGTATTTTTCACATAGGTAAAATAAATCATTACTGGTCACTGCTTATGCATTGTAAGGTCTTAGAGTAGCTATAATGTGAAATATTGTTAACACTAAGTTGAACAAATTGGATGATATCTGCACTGTTGAATATATATTCCTGGGTAATCAATTTCTTTCTTCTTTTTCTGAATTAATGTGATACACAGTAACATCTCTCTGTGAAGTGAGGATAAGCTTTCATATAGTGAAACTTAAATTTTGGGAATAGAAAAGCTTTAACCTTCATTACTTATATCACTAAGATTTTCAGAGTGGATGGTGATAACTAATATGATGGATCTCCCTATTGCTAAATAAGATTGGTGTTCAAAATTATTTATTCCTCGTGACATGCACCGTGCTCTGGTGGAACTGCAGAGCAGCATTGTAGCGGCTGACTCGCGTGACTGCAGACCAGCCACTGGGCTTAACTTAGTTCTCCTAGTGCTAATTATCGTGGGTGAGCAATAGATTGCATTTGAGCTCTGTTTTTATGGAGTGTAATTGTACTTGTGGTAACAAGGCTGTACTAAAAATTCATGTAGTCACTTTCAAAATATTGCGGAGCTTAACTTCTGGCTGAGATCAGTCTGCTTCAGAACTGAGGCTGAAACAGTGATCATAATCCGGTAAATCTGATGCTAAAACTTTACCTAATATGATTTACCATTCAGGGTAACCATGTTTCTGTATGTAAAGATTCCATAACTTGAAAATATTTGAACAAATGTTAAATTTTTGGTAGCTAGCCCCTTAAATGGGTTTCATGATCTTTTTGAGCAGTTGTGATTCAGTAAATAGGAAGCCTTACTGTTGGATGCATAACTGTTCCTTATTCTCATGTGTTTTACTTACAGCTGAAATCGATATCTGGGAATTGACTAACTGCAAAAGTGCAGTGTCAAGGCCTTGAAAAAGTCAAGATTTGAAGGAGTAATGACACTCTAAATGCATTTGGAGTTTCTGTTTCTAACTCTTGCATTTTGTGGTTTCAAACTTTTGTCTGCAACCACATATGGAAGAAGTGGGTTTCTTTTTTAGGCAGAGCCAAGGTTCTTGTGCAAAAATGTCAAGTCTAAGAAGGCTTTTTTTAAAAAAAAAATCTTACAGGATTTACTAGTGAGCTGAGATTTAACATGTTGGGTAGCTAATGGTCTCAACAATCTATCAAAATAATTGCTAAGATTTGTAATAGGAACTGTGGAATGCAGATTAGCCAGTTGATAATGTGGGATTGATTTTTTGTATCTACAGAAACAAAAACTCATATATGTTTTTATACATATATATGTGCCATGTGCATGTATAAATGTGTATGTTTTGTATAGAAATGTGGTGTGTTACATATTCATATGAGATGCTAAAGTGTACCACTGCGGTATTTTGACTGTTTGATGTTGAGAGATAATTGTGTGATCAGAAGTGCCAGTGTGGTATGTATGATTCAACCGAAGCTGCTGAAGTGATTGCCTGCCCCAAGTCTCTATTTCTGTTCAAGTCATTTTGTTCTATTCATTCAGTTTCATGTTGTATCCTGATTTACTGTTTAATTGGGAAAATCAACCAATTTTAGTTGCCTTTATCCCATTAATTCAGAGGATTACCTGGTGAGTTTGTGGAATGCTCATTTTATGGAGTAGTTTGGAGTTAAAGCTGGAAAAGTTAATGCTCTTTATTCTGCTTTACTTGATTGCAAGAATTAGTGCTTCTTCAGTGTTTGTGCTGTGGAACTGGCTGTTGTACAGTTTGCTTTATGCAAACATTAAAGTGAGAATGATAACAGCCTACTTCTTTTTAAGGGAGTGCTTGCACTGTGAAGTTTTTTCCTTTTCGTAATTTATGTACGAAGATGTTTTTAGACTCAGTAGTTGCTCTGATGGAAGCATGGGAAGAATTGTTTTCTGCTTTCCTATTTTCTTTTTTGTTGTGGAGATGATTCCACAGAGTATGCTATGCATAGGTATGCTTTATTATCTGACGAAACAGTCAGTGCTAGTTGATGTTTTTGTGTCCTCCAAGTAAAAAAATAGTATTAATTATGAATCTTAGTTTTCTGCATGAGTGGGCTTTTTCAGTACCAAAAAGTTATGTCAGGATTTAAATCATACCGTTCAGTGGGAAATTTTCTTTTTCCCATCCCTAGCACCTATATTAACTTCAGTTTCTTTCATGGACTTTTCCTTCCCTTGAATGAATTGCATTAATTCTTTTACAGTAAGTTACCTCAAACTGCTTTGGTTAACACTCTGTTTAGTTTTTGCATCAGAAAAAACTGAAGCTGCTGTTATTGGATAACTTTAATGTGATCTGTGAATTGCCCACTTGTATCGACTCCCCAGTCTCTGTTGTCATTCCTCTTTAGATGGTTCCCTTACGTCTGTTCGGCTTTGTCATAGAATTTATTTGAGCCCTTCCAACTTGCCTAAGTTGCCATTGTGCTCTCAGCAATCTTCAAATACTTCAACATTTCACAATTATTTTTCTTTTGCAATCTTAGATACCTATTTTAAAAAAATGCAAACTAGGTAATTTTTGCATTTAATATAAATGCAGATTTATGGATTGCAATATGGTAATTGTGCAGGGAAGTGCACCCAAGGCACTGAGAGTTGAGATATTGTAACCCTCATTGGGTTTTGATGAACTAGTTCCTAGTGCAGACCCCTGTGAAAGTGCATATAGAGGTTATGTGCTCAGAATGACAGTGGTCATCAGCTGTACAGCAGAATCCCTGAGGTGGGGTTAAAACAGTTGGAATGTCTGTGGTGTAACACTTCATTCTAGTGGCTAGTATTCCTACTATCTCTAATACCTTTACTCTTGTGTTCTCTATACTGTATCTAACAGGAAGAAATAGGACAAGCTTTCTTCCAGAGTCAATTTCCCTGCTGTGTTTCCTCCATTCATGTCAGTGAAGAAATGGACAAGCTTTCTTCAAGCAAAACCAGAGTATTGAAGGAGGAATTGTCATTACTATGAAAAATATGGTTGTAGATACGTCCTATGGTTTTTTTCCCCCTGATCTCCTGTCAATGTATGAGGTCCATATTGTGTGTTCTGGACTTGTTAGTTTAGTTTGATGGCATTAGCTGACACGACTGAGGTCTGGATGGAGTGATCTGTGAAATGGTGCTCCTTTTTTCTTTGTGACATCAGCTGTAAACCTATGCGACTGGCCAAAAAAGAAATTATTTACATCATTGGGCTCCTAAAAGAGTGTGATTGTACTTTTGGATGAGAGTGAGTAGTTGGTGCTGCAAGCGTTAAAGACTGTGTTTTGCATCCATTCAGCCCCTATTGGAGTTGTAGCTGAGGCTGCTGCCTTGTTATGTCTCTAGTGTTGGATTACAGCAGACTGAATAATCTTTTGACTGAAGAATTTAAAAAATAGGATGATTTTGCTGCATCATCATTCCAGGAGAGCTTGGGAACTAAGGATCTGTATGCCGTTGGGCAGTCTGAGAGCATTGTGATAAAGGGTATGGGCTGATGAATAAACTGCTGTTAAAAAAGAAAGGCTATGACTTTGTCCATTAGCTATGGTTTGTATGTTTGCCCATTCTAACAATTAAAATGATCTACTTCTCTTATTTTACTTGGTGTTTTACCTCTATGCTTCTGGTGAGTCAAATGTGATTACTCTTACCTGAGGACGCTAAAGTTTAGATAGTTGGACTATTTCAAGACCATGGTGTGAGACCATTTTTAAACTGGAGCTATAAATGGAAGATGCTGCTGTGCTGGCTTATGCATAGCACACATCCTGTTAATGCATAGTCTGGTAGAGTCATCAGTTCTTGGACAGAGTCTGAGTTTCTTGCTCTTAATACTGATTCAAATATTTTAGTGGCAGTGAAAGATTTCTTTTACTGTGAATATTAGAGGTATTTGAAATACCAGTGATGTGACTTTAAAAGGGAAGTCAGGAAGTGCTTTCATAATATTTTCCTCAGGTTTGTATTTTTCTTTAAGAAGTGTTGTAATTTACAGAATTACAATCTGACTGGGAAGTACCTTTTTCCAACCTCCAAATTGGAGTAGGACTATAGTCTGTGCTAGATCAGGTCAGTCATGGCAGGGTGCAGCTGAGTCTTGCAAATCTGTAGTTGGAGGTTCTGTAACATGTTTTGGGTATTCTAGCAAATAACTTGGTTTAAGGAAAGAAATAACTTGAACTAGGATGGTTGATGAGCCATTGACAGGATTATAGGCAAGTGTTGTTACAGAAGTTAGTTGGCAATTGTACCTGGTTTTGGTACTGAACTCTTTCAGGTGAAGCACAGAGACCTTCAAGGAAATTAATCTAAAGTAAGCTGTTGGTGGCCCTTGCTCTGAAATGACGCTGATCAGGTGATTCATTCTGTCCCTGAGCAGGACCATAGCCCTTTATTGCTGCTCTGAGTTGCAAGAAGATTGTAGTTCTGCAGTTTTCTGAATGCTAATTCCTGCTGTAAGAAATTCTTATATGCTCCCCTTTGAGCCTGTCCTTTCATCCAGTTGAATGAAGTTTTGATGTGTCAGATGTACTTAGCATTGCTTTTAGTTTGGGGGGGGGAGGAAATCTTCAAGTTTTCTGGGAGAAATTTGCATGAAACTAAAACCACTGTTTTTAGTGGTATATTGGTAAATGGTGAGTAATTGGAAGACTGCTTTGTAAATGTAAGTAATAGCTTGATAAAAAATTATTCTGTAGAAAAGTGACATATATAGTGTGTAAAACTGGAAGTCTGTCTGTCTTTGCAAGCTGTATTTAAAATTTTTGGAGTTCTGGCAACCTGTGCTATGCAGTGGTCATTATGACTTCCACTCTGTGGAGCAAACGCAACATAAACAGCTGTTGTTACTTTTAAACTGGGTGTCCAGTTTTAGCAATGTATAAAGGATCTTTTGATTGGGAATTGTCAAAATTGGATATATTTTTCACTTTGAGTGGCTTTGGTTATTTTCTTCTCCTGCTTATTTTATTACTTTTGATGTTTTGAATTCTGTGTTATGTCACTTCTCTGTAGTGGCAGTATTTCATATTGGTAGTTTTCTTGTTTCTGTCTTGGCCTTTAAGTTGCTAAATTAAAAAAGACAGATTATGGCAAACTCATTCACCATGAACATTTGGAAATAACTGGGGTAGGTGTTCATTTTGGGAGATGCTGGTTGATACAGAAAAGAAATATTCAGCGTGCATTCCAGTATTAGGATTATTAATAACAATGTAAGTTCACCATTTAACTTATGAAACAACATAAAACTTGAATAGTGTCAGGATGCTTCCCTCTTGAATCTTTGTGATCCTCTTTTGGGAAAAACTGAATAACTTGAAATTTGGTTTGAAAGTCTTTTAACACTCCTCTCTGCCACGGGCAGTGCTTTTTGAACTATCATGTCATCTGCAATGATGTCACTTGGAGATTAAACTCTTTGAATGTTCTGTTGATGGAGTTTTACCTGTTGCAAAGCATGAACTTCCCTGACATCTTCATTGCTAGACTTTATTTAAACATTTGTTAAGCCTTCTGCTTGTTCGCATTGGTTTTGTTCATACTTAAATTGTGTTCTTTGGGCTTAGCAAACCTAAGCGTCACAGTTTTCAGAAAATACAATTTTTAATGAGTCACATCATTAAATCAGTGTATAACTTTCCCAGAAGCTGGAGAAAAAAATGCAATAAAAAGTGAACTGTTGCATCTTGATTTGGTGCTGACATTTTTCTGAAAGCTGGTTTTTATTGTTGAAGGAGCTGACAATTAAACACATTAAAGCTCAAATAAACCCAAAACCCACTAGAGTGAAAGGATGGATTGTTTGAAGAACTACTTCTTGCAGCAAGGTGTATGCAGTATTAGGGTTGTCACTTTGTGGAACATGAAAACGAACTTCTAATAATGATCATCTGTCTTAATTCCTGGGAATATATGTTATGCTCAGCATTTTGGACTGAAATAGTGAGTTTGTTCAGCTTGTCTCTGAAATTAGCGCTGACATTGTCCTCCTCTACAGTTTTACAGCACAGACATCTAACCTGACTCATTAGAAAATCTTCTGTGGAGATTGGACAGCTGTACTTGGTGTGCTTGAGAAAGTGACCTCTGTTGTCTTTGATGCCATGTACAGGTTCTCCATGTAAGGCTCAGTGCAGTTTGCTACACGTGGTCATGTCCTGCTTTTTTGTTGTTTTGTTTTGGTTTTGTAAAAGCATTAGTTGAAATTAGATGGTGCTTTGTCCATTGTTGCATATGGACTTTGTGATTCCCTCTAAGAGGACTGACAGCTTTTGGTTCTGCAAATGTGCTGGTGTTCAAACCATTACTGAATCATTGTATGGCTCTTTTTGACTCCCCTCTTCTTTCTGGTTATTGCTTTGAGAAGGAAAAAGAAGACAAAACCGAAAAGGAATGCTTGTATTGAACTGCTCCTTTCCACCTTTTGGACATTAATCTTTCAGTCCTGCGTGTATGTGATTATTTCCAACTTCTGGCTGAAGCTCTTAATGATCCTGTGGCTTCTTCGTTGACACTGTGTAAGCATGTGAAGCATTGATGCTACTTCCACTGTGTCCATGTCGAGTTGCAGGACAGCTCACCTTTGATGTTGCTGGTTGATGGCTGTGTGATGCAGACCATTTCTGGGTGTACTGGCCTAGCAGTTCTTTGCAGTATAAGCAGGCTCCATCTGTTGCAGCGTGCTCTCATCTGATGTGTGCAGTGGTTATTGCTTCCATCAGTCTTCAAGGATCTTAAAACCATTACTCTGTGGCTGACTGTTATCTAATCTTGGGAAGCCTATTGATCAGTGTTCCACTTGCAATCTTACCTAATTATATGGCTTGTCTGCCAGTTTCACCTCTGCAAGACGCCCTCAGTGCTGACTTGATAATTTTATTACATTGTAGATATCCAGGAGGTGTCTACAAAAATTTGCAGAAATTTGATGTTTCTTTTTGTTAGTACTGTCTGAACAACTCCCTGTTTTAGGTGTGCTCTCAGATATTTTTAAGTGGGCAGCCTATATGGTGCTATATCATGTCAGTTATACTTCAGGTGTAAGTTTGCAGGAGCTAAATCTACTGCAGATTTCCACCAAGGAGAATGTTATTTTGTATGCTTTATTTGCCCCTCATTTAGTGTTACAAGCCAAACTTACCAAACTTTATTCTTAGTCCTTTATCTTCCAAGAAGTGTGGAAGGAACATGAACTGTTTTTATTGTCTGTGAAATCTCATCGTTTTCAGGTCTCTATTAGCAGCAGCTGCCATCAACAGCCTAAAGGTGCTGAAAGACAATCTGTTGGTATGATTCGTAGTTCATATGTGTTATAACATGTGACTCAATTTAATAAACTTGTTGCCAGAATTGTCTGAGAATTATTCTTATATCACATAGTAGGTTATTTACTTACTGTGTACTTTTTTTGATGCTGTAAGAGTAATTTTATTTGTTGCTGTGTTTCAGGTAATGAAATTTTCGTATCTACAGGTAGATTGCTGGAGTTGTTCCCTTGCAAGCTTTCCCTAAATGAAAGGAATTCCTCAGATATTTTGCTCTGTTTGCATACTTACTTGTCTCAGTATAGAAGCATCTCAAAACTACGGATGTTCCCTGCAGTGCATCTCTGTTTCCTCTGCTTTGTTTCATTGTCATAAACAGTTCATAGGGCCTGTTGAGGAATTGTTATAGTTGAGTATTATGAAACTGAACTGTCTGGGTGTTGTCTCCTGACACATTATTATAATCAGCCAGAGCCTTGATGCCAGGAGATAATAATGGCTGGTTCTGCAGTCGGCATAGGTTGGTGGCCTTGGGCAGTTGGATGCCTTTAGGTATTTGCACTCTCGGTATCTGCCTGGAAGGACACAGCAGAGGCTTGCCAAGAAGCTGGGAAGGTCACCTACTTTAGCATGCTTGAATTTGTAGCAACAGAATGAATGTTCTTGCTCTGCTCTAATTAATAACTTCTGATTTGGAGTTATGCAGACCACTGCTTCACCTAAGGATTCTTTGTGCTCTGTAGATCCTTGATACTCTAGTAGCAGATAGTACAAACCTTGTGAGCTTGGCAGCTTTCTCAGGAGATTGGACATCCACTTTATTATGTACACTGCTTGTGGTAAAAGCTTTTTTCTACCTTATTGCACAAGCACACAGATCAAGATATCTGAGCAGTTTCTGTGTATGGTTAGGACTCATCTTTACCTTTCTTTCCTTGCCCTGAACTTGTTTGGGTTTGTGTGCCATAGATTTTGTGTAATAAAATGTCCTGCTGCTCAGCAAGTAGACTCCAAAGTCAAGTACCATAAAGCCAGTCTCCTGTGTTACAGATTTCTCATAGGTTTCATAGTAGTTGTATTGGACATAACTAGTATTTATTAGGGCTTCTCTGCTTTAATCAAGCTGCATCTCAACACTTAAGAAGTTAGTAAGTCTGGTTCCAAATTTCAGCCAGCTTGAGCTGGTAGTTGATTTAATACCTTAATTGCAAGGTGATAATTGAATAGGAGCTGTCTTCAGTTTCCTAAATGCGGAGGCTGTATCATTAGACCTTCTGAAGTCTTGCTAAAAGCTGCCTCTACTGAAAGATGTATTGCAGCTTTAGCTATTACTTTAACAAGAAAAGTATTGAGCATGTTTTTTGTTGTTGTTGTATTGGACTGGTAGCTTCCCTGCTTGCCCAGACGATTGTTGGCCAAGTGCTTCAAGCACGAGGTGGTGGTGCACGCCCTGCTAGTTGGGCTCTCTGAATGTTTTTCAGCATTCAGCTTTTTCCACCTGTCCCATCCTAGTGGGGTCAGGATTGTAATTCTTCCCCTTTGTGCCCAGCTGTCTTTATTGCAGTGTCTCCTGTAAGCTGAACTGCCAGCATCACATGGGTCACAGCACTGTTGTGCTGGTGTGTAAGCCTTACTCTACAACAACATGTAGTCACAAGCACACATTTGTAAAAAATGCACTTTTTAGACAAAATAAGCACTGTGGAGCCTTGAAAGGAACAACTGTAATGTACTCAAAACTGAGAAGAGGGAAGGTAGGAAACAGCAGTGGTTAGTCCTCCCAGCAGAGCATTTGACACTTCAGTGGTGTAGCTTGGCATGTGGGCATGCGTCCAGCCTTTACTCTCCTAGGGGCTACCCTCTTGGTAAGGTGTCACTTAAATATAGTAAGCCTGTGTGGTGGGGGTGTTTTTTCCCCTACAATGGGCTATTTTCAGTGTAAAATAAGCAGGAAAGTTTTGTCTTCCACAAGGTCACTCCATCACAGGCTTTCAGATATTTCCGTTTGTTTAGTTTTCTTATTGAAGGTCATGTAGAAACTGTGTGGCAAACCTTGAGATCAATATTTCTGTTCTCTAATCTGTAATGGGGTGCATATCATTGATGAAAGATGTCTGGTTCTGTAGAGGTCATTCCATAGTATCTACGTAAGTTATATTTAGTGCATGTTTTTATCTGATTGGTGTCAGAAAAAAGCTGCCCTTACAAACCGCTTACTTATTTATAAACACAGAGAATGCAAGCTTCCAGTAGAGGGGCAGCCTAGAATTTTGTTTTTAAAAAGCTGTAGGGGAAGAGGTTTCTAGGAAAAAAAAAAATCAGTTGCACTGTGTTCTTGATGGCTGGTTGATGATGGTTTTGTTTTGCCAACCAATGGCTTAATATAAAAGTACGTTTGTGGTTGTCAAACGTAAATACAGTTAGATGCTGAAGAGAAGTAAGTTTCTTAATCTCCAGGACTAATCATGATCCGCACTTAGCCGAAGGTGGTTTAAAACACAGTTGCAAAGTGGTAGGCTGACTCCTTCCCTGCACTTCTGGGATGATCTCCTCCCTCCCCCTGCCCCCACGTAACCATTTAAAAATGCAGTATTCATGTCCATCCCATTTCAATTTACTTATGAGCGAACACTTAAAACAATATACAAAGGGGTAGGTCCTTGAATTTCTTAACTGTTAAAAGCCTTTCACTGTATATGTTTTGTTTTCTGTTTTTTTTTAGAGAAGTCTTAGATGGCAAATTCATCTTATTTTGTGCCTCAAAAAAAATTGAATAACTGGATAATCATGCAATCTAAAACTATTAAAAGTAACAGTAGCAACCCTATGTTTTTTCATTCAGCAAAAGAGTAGCATTTTTAAACACAGAAGATAAATCTGTAGTGTTGAAAAGGGAAAATGTCAAATAATGTGCGTCTGTCCACTCTTGCAAAGAAGTCTGTCATTGAAGTGATTATGACTACCGTAGTATCTTTTCCATGCTCTTCAGCTCTTCTAGAAATCGCTTTCAGAAAGAAGCAGAATGGCCTTTGTACTCAATGATACTGCCTGGAGAAAAATTTAATCTCTCTGGACTAACGGCTGTCTACCTACAAACCAGTGACTTTGAGGTTAATGTTTAAATATTTAAATGGATTTGGCATGTTGCCACATAAATGGAACAGAATGTGCTTAACCCTGAAACTCAAACAGTTCCCGGGTTAGCCAAAAACATAAATTACTCAATAGTGCAGTGATCTGGTAAATTGAAAGAATATTGTTTAATGTTAATCCTGAACAGGATTATCCTAAAGGAGGAATATCTGTCCGATTTTTTTCTATTTAGTTGAGGGGAATTTTTATGGATGTTATTGGAACTTTTTACAGAAGTTCTTAGGCTAAATGGTAGAACTCATCTGTGGGTCAAAGTCCAGTATAAATAAGTTCTAGTGTAGGGTAGTAAAAAAAAGTCTTAAAGGACACTGATCTGCATGAAGGAATTTTAAACTTGTTGAAAACTGGGTAACTAGCTAAATTCAGATGATTTTTAGTTCTCTTTCTTTGGGTTGGAATGTAAGGGTTAAGCAGAGGTTTGATGCATGTAAAGTTCAAGCTTAGTTTGGGAGTCTTGATACTTACGACTTGAAATGGAAGAAATTAAAGAAGAAAGGCAAGAGCAAGTGTACCTGGCATTCTTCACATCTCTAGGGCTCTCTACCTTAATCCAGAGGACTGGGTTGCCAGTGCCTGGAAGAGAGGTGGGAGCTTGGACCTTGAGACTGCATCTCTAATCCAGTCAGACTCTGATCTTAAGCTTACCAAGAATTTTGCTAAAAGCATCCCACTCAGGGGAGCGTTTCCTGGCTGTTGTGCCACATGATGCAAATGCAGGTTTTCTGCCAAGGATCCCAAGGATTTTCTCATTTTCTTCACATTCTACACTAGTGACTGCATTCTCTCTGTAGTTGAGAGAATGAAGCAGTGTTCAAGGCATGCTAAGGTAAGCTGGGCTGGACAGGGAAGACAATTGTCTTTCCTCATCTTGCTTTCTTATATAAATCTTGTGTTCAAGTTAAACAATCGTGAATTTTTCAACATCTGTAGATGTGAAACCTCACACTTGAGAGAGCTCTTAATGAAAATAATTATAAATGCCATAACTCCAAGCCTATGTAAGAAGTATTTCAGGTTGCAACAACTTCCCAAACTAGTATTTTGCTTAACTCTGATTAAGTTGTGTGGTATTTGTATTACAGCACAGAAGTGAAATTGTCTGGGCCAGTATTAGGTATTTGCTTGAGCTCATGTTTGCATCCTAGAGAAAGAAATGATACTGCAAATGGCCAGCACAGAATTCGTACATCACATACTATGATGTGATTTATGTGAACCAAAGGGAGGATCCCCTCATAAATGGTTAGGAAATCTGCACAGTACCAAAAAGCATCTTCCACATGAGTGCTACAACTCTAAAACCAGTGTGAACTACTTACTCTTCTACATCATCTGTGTCAGTAATTGGAGAGAATTTTATCACAGTTTAATGGTTTTGGTGATTTCCTTATAAATGAAAAAAAATTCTACTTAAATAACTGTTTCACAGGCCATTTCAGGAAGGGAGAACAGACAGACTGCTTTTTGTAGACCAGCCTCTTCCTGCTGGTGGTTCAGAGGTAAAGGGAAGATCCAGACCAAGAAAAGTTTACTTTTGAGTGCATTATAGATGGGTAATAAAAAGGACAATCTGCGTTTCATTCAAGAAATAACACATTAAATACCTCAGCTAGAAAACTTTCAGTAGGAGCTTTTAAGATGAAATTTTTAAATCTTGCTTCTGAAGAAAAAGACTCTTTTCTGCCCCTTGCATGTTAAATTAGATGAAGGAGAACAATGTGTTCAAACTGTCAGCTCAACTCCCAGAAGATTACAGTGATCTCTGCCTGGTGCTGCCATGTGTAGTCAGCTTGCTCCTGCTGCACTCTTTAGCATCCTTAGTCTAGGAAAACTTTTCCTTAGGTAAAAGACTCTAGCAGTCGAAGGTGGTAGGCAAGAAATTAGAAAAACCTGTTCAAGAAAGCATGCAGATTGCAGATTTAACCAGTTTACAAAATATGAATGGATGGGTCAAACAAAAGATAAATTTGAATCTCTTCTGAAGGGGAGAAGAGAAGGAGGCCAGGTAGTTGGTGATCACTTTTTTTACAGGGAGATATTTGCACTGTATTTAAATAGAGTGAAGGTTTATTAAACTCCATGAGAGAGACTGTTATGGGCAAAATGGGGAGTAATGAAGTAGAAACATCAGTCCAGAGCTCAGTATTGATTAACCTTAAAGAGCAGCTTTTAAGAAATCCTTAAAGTCATAATCAAGCCATAACAAGTTTGACTAGGGACCAAAGAAAGTCAGGTGATGATGAGTTGATGGCAGGCTTGGCCCAGCAGGGGAGGAAGGGCCAGTGTGTGCAAGCTTTAGCTGGTGCTGATTTTATTTTGGGGTGGTGTTAGCACATGGTTGTTAGATGGCTAATGGTTAACATACCCTGCCTTATCCTTTGTGCCAGCTGAGCAAGATTCACCACCCAGTGATTCTGAATACAGAATGCTTGTGATGCTGAGGGTGAGGTTCTTCAGCCTGAGTGTCCTTCCAGTCAATTGATATACACTTACAGCTTTAGTTCCTTCTGATTTCTGCATGTTTATGTGTTGTTCTTGTTTTTCTCTGAGAGATCACAGAATCATGGAATGGCCTGGGTTGGAAGCGACCTTAAAGGTCATCCAGTTCCAACGCCCTGGCATGGGCAAGATACGTTCCATTAGAGCAGGTTGCTCAAAGCCTCACCTCAGCCTGGCCTTAAACACTTCCAGGGATGGTGCATCTACAACATCTCTGTTCAGCCTGTTCCAGTGCATCGCCACCCTCACAGTAGTTTCTTCCTAATATCTAATCTAAACCTACTGTTTTTCAGTTTGTAACCATTCCCCCTTGTCCTGTCACTACATGGTCTTGTAAATAGTTTCCATCTTTCTGGTAGGCTTCCGTCTGGTAATGGAAGGCTGCAAATAGGTCACCCTGAAGCCTTCTGTTTTCCAGGTTGAATAATCCCAGTTTTCTTAGCCTTGATGATTATAGCCTGCAGACAGCTACTCCTACTCTGCAGGTGGTCAGCTCTCTACTTTTCTGTTAAGTTTCTGATGTAGTGTTTTTCTGATAGTAAGCGCAATGAACTGGTAGTCAGTATTTGAAGCTGTGAGATGGGATCTCAATGACAAACTGTGTAGTGCCAAAGTCCTGGCTCTTCCAGTATCATATTCTTCCATTGATAACTCTATTGAGCTGTAGTATGCTGTGTGTTAGATGGAGTTCAAAGCCCATTGCCACCCACTTAAATTTTGCAAGGCAGAAAGAAACTTGGATTTGCCAAATTAGTTTGACACCTTGGAGAACTTAAATGCTACAAAGCTCATTGGTGTAGAGAGGTTGTCATCCAAGAACATGGGGTAGCCGAAAGAGTTGTTTCCTCTTCAAAGAGCGATTGTTTTATTAATTTTGCCTCTATAGCTAAAAGGACATCTTAGTAGTGTAACAGTTGTCACATATTTCACTGTAGGCAAAAGAGTGAGTTGATGCTCTGTGCCTTCTTTCATAATAGTGCATTATCAGTTCTCACTTATAATTAAAGATAACTGCATATTTTCATGTAATTCTTCTGTATCACCAATGGTATGCACATTAACCACTGGATACCTTAGATTCAAAACAACCTCCAATATTTCAGAAAATTTGTTATTTTTTTTAAAAAAGGTGTTTAATTTCATGACTTTTTAAAAGAGGTTTCTATTGGCTTCATTCCTTATAGCTTGAAAACCCAGTCATCGAACTGAATAAATTAAATGAATGCAGAGAAAGTTCTTACTCAAAAAGGGAAATTATTCTGAAATGTTTAACTCGTCAACTCTAAATTTGTGTACCCAAAGGTAGTGTTTTTTCTGTGTTTAAAACAGTGTCAGTGAGCACATACTACTCAAATGGCTTAATTTAAATGATTAATATGTTACAGTGGAGTTTAATATAACTATGATAATTTCATATTTAAATTGACTTCGTTAACAAACGTTCTTGTCTGTGTTTATTACAACTCTTGTACCCTGAGGAAAGAAATATTTTTAGAGGGTGAGAGTAACTATAACATTGTTTCACATTGATAATATATTCTAGTTTTCCTTTTTTTTTTTCTTCCCACTTTTCCTGCAATACTGAATTAATTTAGAAGCCTAGAGTAAATAGGTTTAGCAGCAAGTTAGAACCTTCCAGGTTAATTCTGTGATGTGGTTAAATTAATTGAGNTTTAGCAGCAAGTTAGACACTTCCAGGTTAATTCTGTGATGTGGTTAAATTAATTGAGTAATGGAAAGTCTTCAGTTTTTTGGAAGCACCATATTCATCTTTACTTGCCTGTAGCAGACAGGCAAGAGACTGCAGTTTGTCACTTAAAAAGGGTGAGGGAGAACCTCCTTAGGGCAAAAGTGAATAATTGTTTTGCAATATGACTTTTCCAAACAACTATTCTTTTCTCAGGCCGTCTGAAGGTAGGCTAAGATTATATTTATCCAAGCTATTCTGCAGACTTTTCAGTATAAAATTCTTTTCCAGGGAACTGTATGTTGTAATTTGTGATGCACGAGGGAAGGACAGTGACAGTGGTGGAAACATGTGCTTGTGCATGTGTTTTTGTGTGTTTTTCTGTGACAGCGTCAATGTTTTGCCTTTGCAGCACCTGTGTTCTCTGAGCACCCAGCACCTTGTGGAGCGTTGTGCAGACAGCACTAATGGCACTGGGCTGCAGGAACTCCTGGCCAGGGCAATTGCTGTGAGGTAACTTTGTAGCCTGACTGTATTGCTTTGTGGTAGCCCATAGCATTCTGAAAACAGCAGTTTGTGGTTTTAAAGTCTTCTGAGTTTCTCAGTTGCAAAAAAGTGGGTTGAGTAAGTCCATCCTCCTCTTACTTCAGATCTGGCCAGGCAAAGGTGTGCTTACTTTACTAACTAGAGGTTTTGTCCTTCAGTGTGAACATGATCCAGAGTATTACAGAAAAGACCTCTCTGCAAATATTCTTTGTCACATTTGTGAAGTCCTTGTCAAACCTGCTCTCTGGATGTGTTGGTAGCATGCAGGGAGCTTTTGATGCAGTGCTGGCAGAGTGTCTAAGGAAAATACCTCAGCCGGAGTCTTTTATTGCTGCATGGCTGAACTGATCTGTGAAAGTTGAAATCTCATGAGAGGACTCTCAATAGTCTGGCTTCTACGGTTTTGTTTTGGTTCGGTTTTTCTTCTTCCCTGGCTCTCAGTGATCACTTGTGCTCTGCTGTATGCCAGTGAGGAGAGCTTTTGATGATTAATCTAACTCAGCCTCGACTTGCCTCTTTTCAAAGGCTTGTGCTTTGGCTGTTTTGTGGGGTATGTTTCTTTCCATTGTGCCCTAGTGTAAGTTGCTGTTATACACCAAGTAACTTTCTGATTTATTACTTGAAATTGTTCCATAAACATAGAAACATGCTTTTTATATGTGGCGCTTACAGTTTATTTTTACTGCTTAGAGATTGAAAAGATTATTAGCCTTTTCTGAAGCTGTTTGCTTAGAAATGGTTCAGAGTAAATCTTTTAGTTGTAAATATTATGTGGAAGGTGGTAATATTTGTGAGTGAGGTTTGGTGGCTTTTGTTCAGTGATAAGCATGTATTGTTATTGATTTCATGTTCCCTGATATTTTAAATTCTGCAGCTAAAACAGAAGTATTAGTGGCTTCCACAATTAAGGCTAAAAACATGCAAGGCTGGGAGACAAATGCCAAAAAAACCCCTTCAAGTAGTTTCCATATGTTGCTGACACATTATTTCCTGGAAGGCTGCTTTATGGGTTGGCAAAACTAGTATAATATGCCATTTTCTATTAGATGTTTAGAAAGAACAGTCAAGTTCCAGTTCTTAAAATGGAGAGCTGGGGATGATAAAGGGCCTCTACTTCGTTGGTTTTTTGCTATTCTCAGTATTTGAAATGATCATTGATCTTTGCATGCTAGGGTATTACTTTTCTGTCTGTCTGATCTTTTCTGATCTTGCTATCTTTAGCTAAGCTAAAATACTGAAGCAGGATCTGCCAGTATTTGATTTCTAAATTAAAAGGAAATATCAATCAGACCTTTAAAGGTGATAAAGGAAATGTAATTTGTTTCTCTTTATGTAGGGGGGGAGGACCTAAACCTGGAATGGGGGGAAAAAAGAGGAAATTACTATTGCAAAATGTATTCAAGCCAACACAGTTACTAACTTGAATGTATTTTTGAATTGTAGTAAGTACTCTGTTTGTAGGCAGGACTAACTTAACCTACAAACCAGCATCCCATGCTCAAGCACAGAGTTCAACATGAGGGGCAAGCAAATCAGTGACTGTGTAAAAATTCATAGTTTGAGTGATAGTGGGGTGGCTGCCTCTTGGTGCCTCAATCCTTTGGTAATTCAGGGGTTTTGTCAAGCAAGCAAGTAGCCACAGCTTCACCTTAACTTTTAACTCTACTGTGAGCATTTCAGAAAGAAAGGTAAAAAACTCCAGACTCTGCAGGAGGGATGGCTGGATGCAGCAGTCTGCATATGGATTTCTGTTAGATAAAAGTAATAAATATTTCTCAAGAAATCCCAGAAGTAGTTTTTGAA
>WEKY01033018.1:79189-93421 GCA_013390045.1 Picathartes gymnocephalus
AGGATTGTAGTGCAGTGATAATATCTTAAATTTAGGATACTCTTTTTTAGATTATTTAACAACCTTTTAAGAATAGTACCTATTTTCAGCATTCCCCCATTCTAACTCTGAAATGCTAGAGGAAGAATTAGTTTTGTGCCTGCATTTCTGTACCTCACATCTTCACTTTTGGCTTTCTGTTGCCATAGAGTAGGACTGGTAGCAACTTTTCCTTCCAGAAAGCTTAAGATTTTTCTTAATAAAATGTTTTTATCTTATTGATGCTGAAAGGTGAAGAGTGTATGCATAAAAGTGTGTGCATGTGAGGAATAGTGTCTTAAACACTTAAACTGTCAAAAGTAGAGCTGGTGCTCGATATCAGGTGTCCTTCACAGCAAGGCAGATTTCACCTATAGCATAGTGAGCTAACATCTCCAGCCAAAAGGTCTGGAAAAATGCATTAAGCTGAATCTGCTTAACTGTTTAACAAAACTGCTGTGGACTCTTGACTTGTACCCCTTTCTGTGTGTAAGCACAGATATGTTTCTCTGAGAAAGGGAAACCATTGTCACAGTTCACTAACGTGCTGCTTTTGATTTCTCTCTAAAACTGAACATTTCCTCAGCAGATGGAGTGGAGTGCAGGCTGTGGAGACAGTGGGGGGGTCCACAAATTTTGTTTCCCTTACTGTGATCTGAGGGAGCCTGGGATCTGAGGTGATTGCATAGTATCAATTGTTGGCCAGAACTGTATGATTCTTGTACATCTTGTCCTATTCCTGGTCACTCTCCTGTAGATGAGGGTGTCTGTGACAACTCATTTGTGTGCTTGGAAAGCAGATGTGCCCACCTGTCTTGGAAGTGAGGCCTCCTGACTTCCAGCTTTCAACTTGACTCTGATTTACCCGTGAGGCTTTAGTTAACGAAAGCAGGTGATTTGTATTTGCATCAGTGCAATGGCTGAATTTGTTCTGTGTAAGAAATACATTGTTGCCACTAAAGCACTTAATCAATACCTGAAAGTCTGCAAGTACCTTCTGTCCGAAGCAGCTAGTGACTGGTACTTCTCTGTATATCCTCTTTCTAAATGACAGTACTGGCATCTTTTTTCTTTCTGAATATGGTATGTTATTAAGCAAAATGTGTTCTTGTGACTCTCACTCACCTCTAACTCTCCCCCCCCCAAGTCAGTAGTGTAAAAGCCAGCTTTGCCATTCTGCTCTGAGTGGGGACTTTTATTCACACCCTTTTCCTAACGAGGCCTTTACTTTTCTTCCTACATTGACTAGAACTTTTGGGGTTTTTCCCCAAGCGTCTAGAGTGCGTGAACTTGTTGGGATTTATTCTAATTGTGGGGAAGGTGCGACAGCCTGCAGTCAGGAGAGTCTAGTATTGGGGTGTCCTATCTTCCTGATGATACACTTTGTAGTTGTTACTGTTCGAGTAAGAGTGCAGTTGTGACTGCTGCAGCTGCATCTGCTTGGTTGTTACATCTGCTTAGGTGGTTCCTCTTGTGTTGGAGAAGCCGTCAGCTTTCTCAGACCTCAGCTGGCTCTGTGCATCTTGGCAAAGAGGTGGAATGTCATGCCAGGGCTGTCAAACTCGTGTAGTTCCTGTAATATGAGAGACATGAAACTTGGCATCCTCAGTTTGAAAGAAGTCTGGTGGTGAGACTACAGGAATGTTCTCTAAATTGATACTTGGTTTCCCCTTCCATAATTGACATTTTGAATGTATTGACCTTCTAGGTACATGCAAGATGGACCTGCCCAGGCCATGGGGTGAGTCTGTGCAAATACAGACTTCTGCTCATGGTTCTGGTGCTGTAATTTCAGTTAGCAGAGCCTGACTTTGGCTTTGTTATTACATAGTTTGATTCAGAATAGAATCAATTCACCTGTGGTTGGTTTGGGATCCGAATTATTTGCTGATCTAACTGTAGATTTACATACATATTTGATGTTGGAAACTTAACAGGGATCTTAATAGGTATATTTTGTGTTATTTAAAGGGTGAGTATTTTATAGTTATAGGCTAGAATTATGTTTTGTCCATGTAGACTATAAATAAGTTACACTTTATATCAAAGAGTAAGGTAGAGATAGGCATCGGATTCATTGAGTTAACCTAACTGCAAGCTTCAGTGTGTTATTGCACTGAATCAGTGGTTGTGATAAGACTTGTGATTGTTTTGTAAAATAGCTTTTAAAATGTATTTTTCCATTGTGTGGTCATATAAGCAAACATATGGATACTGACATAAATAAACCTGAATACTGAGGTTTATTCCATTTTATTTCTGCATGTGGAATCTAATGCTGAGCAGGCTTGTTGAAGTAAGCAGTGTAATAGTGGTGTTTCTTGTGTTCAGTCCATTCTATGCAAAATAACTGAAACGTGATAGGATGAAGTTGTAAAAATTGGGTGCTAAGCTGGTTCACAGAACTGAACAGGAGAAGGCACTGATGGCAGCAGTGTTCTTGTGTTAGTAAAGATTACTCTGCCTAAACCAAAACACGCTCTCTAGCTTGTTGGTATCTGAATGCCACTTTATTCTCTATGTGTGAGGCTCTTTGCTCTTTCAGTGGAGTCTGCAGGAAATCTCTCAAGTATATTGGATATAGAAAGCATTCTCTTAGAGTTTCCAGCCTCTCTGCTATAGCATGGGATTGGCTTGGATTTAGTTTGTATTACCAGTTGCTATGTGAAATTGTAGTTTCTTTATAGTACATGGAATTACAGGTTTGTATATCTAAATAATTTTTAGCAAGGAATGTAGCTTGTCCACAGCAGTTAAATTTGTTAGTAGGCAACTTTTAATTTGAAATGTGGATGGGAATAATTGAAAACCCCAAATTCTCAATCTTGTTATGCAGACTTGGAGTTCAAGGGCACGAGGGAGAGAAATACATACCAGTTTTGGTGCGACTGCTAAGAGGCAGGTGGTAAACTGGTAGGACTTAACACTTTTCGAAACTGGAAGTTTAAGCAGGCAGTTGCTCTTGCTTCTGCCTTGGGTGGGGAGAGGAAGATTTTGTGAAACAGTTCAGGATGCTTTAGTACAGTTTACTATTACGAAAACAGTTGCTTTTGCTACCTTTCACACCTGCCATTCTCTGTACTGCAATGATTTGTGAAGAAAACAGTCAAAGGACTCAGTCTAACAACTTCTGTTGTGGAAGGCTTGATTGTCTGACACACAACTTGATTTTGAGACCAATATGTATGGTCAGTAGGGATTGTTTACCTGTCATGGGATCTTTTAAGAATACACATTCTTCTCCTTTGTAATTAAAAAAAAAAAAAATCTTATTTTTCTTAAAAACCCTTATCAGTGGTCAGAAGTGAAGTACTCAGGGCATCAGTCAGTCTGTCATGTGCAAGATCAGAAGAGCAGGACTAATTTAAGCGTTTGGTACTTGCCCACAGATTGAACCTTGACCTCCTGCATGAGAATTGTTCCAATTCCTGGGTAGTGTACTCCCTTCTGACTTCTGGCATACCTCGTTTTGACTAGGAACTTCCTTGTAGATGGAAGAAATTCAGCCCAAGAAGTTTATTGTCACCACCCTATTCCTAGAACTATTTTGCAGACTAATGTTCCTTGTTCTTTCAGCAAACTTTTCAACAGTTTTAAGTCTAACCACCAAATACTGCTTTGCAATCCTGAAGACTTTCCTGTAGCTGGACATTATAGAGGATGGAAGCAGGTGGTTTCCAGGTGCCAATCCCTTCCACCTCTAGTTCTTGTGAGGCACTTTCCTCTGGAGAAAGCTCCTAATGCAGCATTAATGTAGTTGACATTTCTGAGCAGTATACTAGCCAAAAGGCTTGTGAAAACACCTCTGGTATGTTTAATTTGGCTCAGAGAGAGCAGAACACCAGTGGTGGATTTGAAGGAAAAACATCAAGGTAGAAACAGCTTCCTCTTCCAGGAATATTCTGCAATACCTGATGAAGGAGGGAGAAAGCACCCTTAAATAGTCTCTAAAATTAGAGAAACGGAAATGAGAGATCCAGTGAATCTTGTGGATTCTCCTGGATGTTCTGCACAGCTTAGCTCAACTTTTTTTTTCCTCAGCTTTTGGCAGTTAGGGCTATGTATTTTCCTAGCAGGAGAAGCTTAATGACTTTTCCCCCTATTTATTTTCTAAGATTACTCAGCACTGGATGTGTGTTGTGGTTTGAGGTTTTGTGGGGTTTTTTGGGTTTTTTTGTGGGTTTTTTTTTTTTTTTTGGTTTTTTGTTGTTGTTTTGTTTTGGTTTTTGTTTTGTTTGTTGTTTGTTGGTTTTGTTGTTTTTGTTTTGTTTTGGTTTGTTTGGGGGGTTTTTTTTGGTGGTTTTTTCCCTCCCCCACTGCGCCTTCTGTATTCAGGCTGCCCCAGCGTTCTGGGATTTCATTTACCAGAGAAGTTGTATGAACAAGCTGTGCATACAGAGTCCTGATTGAGCAAGTCATGAGGATCCTTGTTTGTGCACTGTGAATTGGTGGATTTCTGGATGGAAATTTAGAAACTGCAGCCTTGTTGACAGGCTTTGTTGAACTTGCTGCTGTAGAGGAAGTAATTCTGTCATGCAAACTTCAATGAACTGAGATTGCTTTCGAGAGGAAATTGGTTACCCTTCAGAGGACAGTATTCGGTTGTGCAAGTTTAATTAGCGTTTACTAGGTACCTGAGCATCAGTTTTTTATTTTTTTCCAACAGTGTTTCTTCCTCATTCCCTAACACCCCCTCACCTATGCAATGTGCAGCCCAAATACATGGCCATGTGCAAGAATTGTTTTCCAGCTTCTTTAAGCTGAAATGCAGGAGTTTCTTATCTGTCCTCCAAACTAATGTCAGCTGTACGAAGTTACCAAAGTATGCTTCTTTTTGTTAGCCCTGTGTCGGAGCTTTCCACCTGCACTGCAGAGTGGTGAAATACTTGCCTTATCAGAGTGTTTCTGACTTGCCTTTGTTATCAATGATAGTTCCATAGATTTCTGTACTGTTAAGTGACTGTTTGACCCAGAAGCTGCCATTTGGTGCTGGTACTTAGCAGAACTAAATAATGAAGGTCTGTGACCAACATAAATCTGAGAAGTAATACTCTCTCACAGTTACTGACGGATATGTATTATGTCCTTGGGTGAACAGCCTAGAAAGCACAGTTTTGGAGAAACTTGTGCATAGTAATGCTTTAAACCCTGGTGCTCTCTACAGTTGTGAGCCAGGGAAGCTTCGAGTTTTGACTGTAAGAATATAAAGGTATCATTGAAATAGAATCTTTGCTTGTCCCTGTGCAGAATCTATAGAAGTTGCAGCAATTTTTTTTTCTCGTAAGACTTCTTTTAGATTGTACTAATGGGAAGCTCCTTTATCTGTATTCTTCCAGTTATTTACTGCTGCAGATTTGCATGTCTGCAATGTGTTTTAGCCCAGTAAATGGTATTGTATAGGTTGCTGCTAAGAAGTGTGCCAGATCTGGGTGATGATGTCTAAATTATCATGCTGCTGTCACTGTCTGTGTGCAAATTCACTCCATCGGTTTATAAAGCCAGTGAAGACAAAGCCAAAAGGGTGAAACGTGAGGTGAGCTGTATTGCAGACTGGGTAGTTTATACATGGCAGAAGGTCCTGAAGACTTTAGAGGACCAATCCGTGTATATAAGCGAATTGCCTGACTGAGGGTACTGTATGGCATAAGTTAATGTGTGATCAGTCCTTGCAAAAAAGACAAAGATGACTCTGAAAAAAACAGCCAGAGGAAGAGAGAGGCAGTTTTTGCCTGTTAATCATGAGGCCCTATTAGGTTGTCAGTTATTGAGGGGTTATCATCTAGCTTGTTATAAAACCAGAGGGTTGCTTTTTCACTTGGTAGCACAGAGACAGTGCCAGAGTGTGCAATGTCCTCTAGCTGTGCATATCTCTCATCTAATGGAAGTCTGTACAGAAGCTGAAACTCACTGGGGAACACCAAGTATGGAGTGGCACTAGGTGTGTAATACTTCTGTCACTGCCTGTGGCATTTATTCTAGTCAGTCTTGAGTTGAAATCGAAGCTAATATTCACATATAACATATAACTGTAGTTCCAGGGTGTCTGCAATGATGCCATGATGTATATACACTTTACTCTTGTGGGAAGTTGTCAAGTCAGGTATTAGTTGAATGGGGAGAACTTTTTGAGGAGTTTACATTTGAAGTTAAAACACCATTCAGCTCTCTGAATAAAATATTGGAAGAGGCTTGGCTGTACTGCAAAACAACATGTAGTCTATAACAAGCACCATCTGGATTTTATGCTTGACTTTAAGCAAATTGATTAAGGGAAAAGTATTAAAAAATGGATATGTACCACTTGAGTTTTAAGGAAGAAATCTATAATTCTTTGCTAGACTACAGCATATTTGTGGGATCTTGGATGGACTGGCAGGATGATTTCTGTACGGGAGCTCTGAGTCCTGCTGTTGCCCCACAGATGCAGAACCCCCCTTTCTGGTAGTGCTGCTGCTCCGGGCTCAAATGGAGCCCCATCCCAAGAGCCAAGGAGAAACTGCAGGGCATGACCAGCAGCCTGCCTGTCTGGTATCCCTCTCAGTGGGTCTCTTGGGTAACCTTGCCCTGGCAGCCTTTCAAGCAACATGTGCCCAGCTTGCCCTTCTCTCCAGTCCTTCACCCTCAAGGTCCTGGTGGAATTTCAGCCCTTGTGGGGCTGCAAGCAGGCTGGTGTCACCTGTGTTGAGCAACAGGCTGAGCTCCTGCTTTCCAGAGAACACCGACTGCAGCCTGCTACCCAGCAGTGTTGCATAAATCAAGCTGTTGGCTGTTGTCTTTTTTTTTTTTTTTTTCCTAACCAGCTCTGCAAAACTGCCACAGCATATTTCTTGTCATTTGTCTGTAGCAGAGGTGCAGTGCTATGTTTAGCTTTGCAGAGCGGGTCCCTCTTGGATTTGGGCTTTTGTCTTCTGGGTCCAAAGGGAAATAACAAAAAAATGTAGAAAGTATACAACTCTTCTGTCAGGACTGATCTTACTGTGAGAGACAGTTTCCTTTGTAGGAAAAACAGCAAGATTTTGTTTTGAATGTAAACCAAATGTGTTTTATTTGGGTTATTTTTGCTTGAGACTGCAACATTTGAAACAGTGATTGTGAATTTCCCCCTTGCTCCAGATCCCAGTTGTGCGACACTGCAGGTGAAATACTGGCAAAACTATTGGGGTTTAAACTACTATCCAGAAATACTTGCTGAAAATCCTCAACAACCATTACGCCTTTAGGACTTCTAATCATTGGGTTGGTGCTGCTTCCTATTTGGCTACTAAAATATTATTTCCTGTAATCAGTTTATTGCAGTTTTGTTAGTTGTTTTTTTTTTTTTCCCACTATGTAGAATCAGTAGTCTAAGTATTTTTTAAGTCGAAAAGCACTGTTCTTTAATTGGCAAGTGCAGCATCTTCAGAATTAAGTTCTGCTGTGATGATGTTGCTGTGCAAGAGTGCAGTCCTAACTCAGTGGTAGAACTTCTTGTAGCATCAATGGAAACTGTTCTTGGCTGGCCATAGTCTTTATTGAATAACTGTCCACTTTACACAGCAAACAACTTTTGAGTCTGCAAAAACTGCAAGCTGGTTAAATTTCTGTCTTGGTCAATGTGAGAAATCCTAAGCATATTGATTAATTCTTCAATTTCTACTGCAAAGCAATATCATGGCAAAGGTGCTGCTTTCAGTCATTAGTGACCGTTTTGGTCTGCTCTTTCATATACATTAATCAAGTTCTAGATTCATTGCACAGAATATTCCACTAGAACTAAATAATACTGCTGTACTTACAGTATCTTGCTTCACTGCAGGTTATGTTGAGAGTACTCCAAATGCTCTGTAAACTAGTTCATATCATATGTCTGTGTTAAATATAGCCAAATGCTGAAAGGCTTCTCAGTTGTAGGTGAAGAGCTGAAGGACATGCAGTGCATGGGAGCAGATGTCTTTCTGTGTCTTTAACTGTCCAATTCCATTGATACAGTCCATAGTAAGAGTAGTGCTAATGTCAGCTCCAAGTTGTATAGTATTCACACTAGAGCTGCAGGCACAGATGCTTCATAAAAAGTTCAGGAACATGAAATGTTTCAAGTTAGCACATAACCTTAAGAACTCTCAATATATGCTGCCTGGCACATTGTGGTAATGGTTAAAACCCTTTCTATTCTGACCTGCGAAGTTGTGGCTCATTCTTAGGAAACAACAACCTTTTTTTTTCCCCCCAAGGTTACAGCTGGCATTTTAGTCACCACCCTTGTAATGTGGTGCTGCTTCTGCAGAGTATTTCTGCCTGTTGTACTTGCAGTTTTGTGAAAGCTGTGTACTTGACAGTCAAGAGAAGATTAGCAGCAAATAGTCTTCACTTAAATATTATTTATTAAATAATCAGTGTATTTAAACCCCAAATTAAAAAAAATCACACCTAAAAAACCCCCCAACAAGCCACCAGCAAAAACACTTTTCCATTTGTCTTGAGAATCCAAGATGTAATGACTATTCTTCACTGCATCCCTGTGTACCTGCTTCTCTACTAGATTTGACTTAGTTAGGATGAGAAGAGATCAACATGGGGCAAATTAAGAGGATTGACACCTCTGTAAAAAAGAGAAACATATGATGCAGAGTAGAAAGGTTGGTGGGAGAACCGACCTGTTAGGTTGGAACAGCTTCCATTTTGACTGAAGTTGATTTAAAGGAAAATGAGCAGCAGGAGTGCTGATGGCTGAAACTTTGTCAAAGAATGAGAAATTATGATCAAGAACATATGATGAGAGGTGTCAGGAAAATTGCTGGGTATCTGAAGACTAGTGTGAAACTCAAAGGCACTCCTGAAGAGCACAAACCTTGTTTGGTCTGTGTGAGCAGATGGACAGACCTAGCAGATGTGCACAAAGTATTTTTGTTCTTCATAATACATTACATATACTGGTAATATTTAGATCTTAGAGGGAAAATTTCTGTGAATAATCCTGCTCCACTGTTGCATAGCTTCAAGATACCAAAATGTAGGAATGTACCCTTTAAATGATAGCAGTGGACAAAAACAATTCAGCAGAATTCCAGGAAACAGAGAAGGTGATCTGATTTGTAATCTCTATCTAGTCAAATAACTTGAACGCTGAGGAGGATTGTTGAACACTGAGCTCTGACAGTCTGAGGCATATATGTGGTTACCTCTTCAATCAAGTCTCACAAAGAAGGACCTGAACCTTGACCTTGCAAGGAAGTGCCATAATAAATGTACTGTTTGTTTTTTCAAATTCCAGCTCCTTACTTTCATTTTGACCTGAAAGTTTATCCTTCCTTTTGCAATAACATATGCTTTTGCTAAATAATTTAGTTGTGATAAAACAGTCAAAAAAAAAAAAAAAAAAAAAAAAAAAAAAAAAAAAAAAAAAAAAAAAAAAAAAAANTAAATCCCTTAAGTCTCTTTCTGAAAAGGTAATGTCTAATTTACCACTAAGAAAGAACTTAATGGCATTCTTGCAAGTTCATAAAGAGGAACAGGCTGAGTATTGATCATATGGAAAACCAGGCACAGGCTTTGTTTATGATGGCAATGGATAAACAAGTTACAACTAAGTATATAACTGACCATGTGTGCAGTTGTGTAATGCACCATGCTTTGGAAACCTTGTGAGTGGTCGGACACTTTTAGCAATGAATGCTGTCTTAGTGAAGCTACAAGTGAGAGTCAGGTTAAGTTATGAGAGTGTGCTGGACTATTCAAGCGAGGGGCTTATTGCTATTCTCTTTTTCTCATTCATATAGGTAGCTTTGGTTTTGTTTGATTATGCACTTACTCTCAGACAATAAAGTACACTTGCTTGCTGTGTGTTAAAAGCTGGTATTTGTCACTGGCTAGTGTTTGCTTGCCTCCGTTACTTACGTTCCATCCTGGCAGTTGCTGTAAAACAGAGTGGGGGAAAGACATATGCATTTGCAGAACACACTGATCTGGGAGGTTGCATGTACCTCCAAATCTCTGAAACACTGGATGTCATTTGTAGACTATGTTATTAAGTATCTTGGTTATCTAAGTAAAAGATGGGCTTTATTTACTTCTTTAAAAAAAATCACTGGACCAGTGTTCCACTACTGAATACAGAGTTCTCCTAAAACTTACCTTACAATAAAATTCAAAAGTTGTCAATTATTAAAGGAAGAAGTGTGTTATCAAGACACTGTATAAATCTGTTGGGAGTATCTCTGTGTGTTATGTGCTTACAGTCTGAAATTGAAAATGGAGAGAACTGCATAATATCCTTAAAGACAGGACAACAAGGATGGCCAGAGTTTATATGTAATTAAATAGATAAGGACTTTTCATGTTAGGAAAGCAGTGACTGTGGGCAAGGAAAAGAAGGGTCTGAAAGCCTTTGAAACTTTCCATTAAACCAACACTGAGGAATGAATCACTGGAGGCTGTGAGTTTGGGGAAAGCGCTAGCATTGCTGTCTCAAACAACCATTTACTTACTACTAGGACAAACTACAAGGGTCAATGTACTTGTTAGGATCAGCTGTCAAGTTTTGGGGTAGTCTGATGGTAGTGTAATGGTTTGAACATCATAAGTCATCACAAGTCAAAACCTCTTGCACAACTTCGGGATGTCTGATTTCTGCAGTGGAACTGCCGTTCTACTTTACTTCTTCCATATCTTAGAGCCAAGATGTAACTGATTAAAATTCATGCTCCTTGTTTACTATAGCTTTTATATTATGCTACTGCTTCAGTCTTGAAACAGGCTAGCAAATAGCCCAGTAGAAGGCAAAACCTGATTGTTTATGCCTTTGGAAGTGACTACTCCTTCTGTCAAAAATGCCTGCATGATTGCTTGCAAACATAACTTGCCTGTTATTTCTGTTACTGTATCAAATGTCTATCATGGTTTCTGGCTTCTAAAATCTCTTTGACTAAAGCATACAGATGTTGCTTAGCTACCCTGTGGAATGGGTTTGGTTTTGGTTTGGTAGTGTGTTGGGGTTTTTTGTTGTTTTATAAACACCTTCACAGTACACTCACTGTTAATACTGTGTATTCTGAAGCAAGCAGTGCTATGAGCCTAGAACTTAATGTAATGCACTTTTAGGAGTAGATTGTACTTGTAATGTTACAAATGTTTGTGTGAAGCTGTTATAGGAGCTTAACTTACCCTCTCTAGAATAGTTTGAATTAGCTTGGCAATAGGCTAGTTTACACTAGAATGTGACATTACTGAGGCAACAGAGAGAGCTCTGAAATTTGCAGTTCTGTGTAAATGCAGCATTACCTGAACCATTTCGTGTTTTCCTAGTGCTTTCTTATGGGGCATATTCAAGCAACAGTGAACAGCATGTTGGGAGGGATGCCTGGTTGCAGTAGACTCCCTCCTGGGTGATGGCATCTCTGCCTTCAGCTGTATATGCTGAAGAAGTCATACTTCTGTGATTGTGTTGTGTTCCAGGACATGGTCAAGTAAACTGGTTGTAGTGTAATGCATTAATGTATGAAATGCTTTGTATGGTTTTTAATTTCAGGGACTGTGGTAATCATGACCATGTAATGTGGTTTTCTGCTGGAATGCTGATGCTGCATTTTGTGTGGTATGAAAGCACGTTCAGTTAATTAGAGCACTTCTAGACTGCCTCCCTGCATGTCTGGGCACACCCTTTCCTTTCAGATTTCTTCCCCACCCCATGCCCCCCTTCATACAGGCTTCACAAACATGGCTGGTGGGTTTGAGTAAATGCTCTGTGATGATTTGCTTGAAAGAATCAGGTTCCAGATGGAGTACCAGAAAAAGCATAAATTATTATTGTCTGCATTGTGACGCTAACACAAACTGACTTGAATTATTGTAGTAATTTGTCAACCTGTCAGTTGAATTATGTATTGTAATTACGGTTTTGATTCCTGTTTACCTCACACTGAATGAGTGACTGTCCCCCTGCCCTTTAAGAGCACACCCCTGGACACCTCTTGTTGGTTAGTGGAAGTGACAAGATTGTGCTCTGAGCCCAGTTCTGTATGTTGTAGTGTATTTCTCCTGGATCTGGGGCTGTTGGCAGCCAATCCCTCTTCTTTTTAGGAGAGTCTACTTGGCAAGCTTCTTTCCTGTTCTATTTTTTTTTTCCAGGTGGTACTACTGTTACCCAAGGTCTTATTTCAGTTGAGGAAGGGGAAAACTTAGAGCTCAGGTAGTGAAGACTTTTTCTGCTGTGTGTAAGCACTTGAGGTGTGCAACTGAAATTTAGTAAGCTGAGCTTTACTGAAGGCAAAAACAACTGAACTGTTTTGCACTGCACTGTAGTGTGTTGTGGAGGCCAGGCATTTATAATGCTTGATGTCAGACCAAGTCAAAGCAAGTTTATTAGTATTTAGTTTAGAGAATTCCACAAGTCACTAGTTGCCAGGAACAGTGTGTTCTCAGCGAGGGCAACTGTTGTGTCTGTGTGTCTGCTATTAACCCCCCCCCCCATGGAGGAAATGCTGGGCTGAGGCTAATTTTTCATTCAGCCTTCTATGGCAGATCTAAAACTAAAGAATTTCTCATCGCCAAGAAGTGTTTTCATAAGCTTGATCAACATACTGTTATATGGAGAGTTACAGAATGTCAGTTCTTTAAGGAATAATGTTCATCTAGGTTACAGATTTTTGAATACCATATCTGATCCTTAGGAATATCTCTCTTTTTATGCAGGATGCTTTCAGGACTCTCAATGTGGATGTGAGCTGTATTTGAAGCTGGTCTACTTGTTCATAAACGTATTGATTACTATAATATTTTGCTTTAAAAATAGTTGAATTAGTAATTTATTTCTACATGTTCTCTGGCTATGTGAAAGTCCAGAGCACTGAGTAAACAGACTTACATAAGTACACGTACACCTTGGTATGTGGAACTTTAATGTTCTTCCTTATTTCTCTACTCAGTATCAAAACTACTTCTATTTTTCTTGGAGCTTCTTCAGCATCAGTTGAGTCAAACTTTACTTAGCTGCCTGTGTTGTTTCAGATTTTGGCACTATTAGCTACATATACTGTAAGGTAATGCACCGTTCTTTAAATTCTTGGGATTTTATTCTTGCTAAGTCTTGATATATTGAAGTTGCCTATTTTCTGCAGAAAGAAAGCCCTTGAAAGGGGTAAGACTTCTGGTTTGATCTGAGCTGCTGCTGAATCAAAATGGAATCTTAACTTTTGTTGCATAACTAGGTGAGCAAGCTGTGTTAAGGGCTAGTATCCAGACAAGTAGAAACAAATTTTAATGTGTCAAAACAACAGGGAAAGCAAAGTTTGCAAATATTTCTCAGCGTTTGATTCTGTGACTGACTTAAACTAACGGAAAATTATTCAGATCAGGTTCTTGCCCTACCTTCAGGGAAGACTTTTTTTGAAGAACTCTTCAGTCTGCCTTAAGTTTCCTAATTTAAGGTGAGAGTACTACAGTTGTTTATGCTTCTTTAGGGATTGAATAATAGTGGGTAAGCAAAAGATCTAGATCAGCCTTGAGGAACCAGGAGATGTTTTAGCTAGACAAACCATTTCATCTTGGGGATGGGAGGGGGGCAGAGGAAGGTGTGCTGTCTGGTCTTGCTACCTTTTGTTTCCTTGTTTCATGATCTTTTTACCCTCAATCTGAGTCAGATGTTCAAAGTACCATGTAAAGACAAGATTGTGGGCCAGAAGCCACTCTGTGTTTGGTTCATACTGAGCAAATTCTTGCAGTTCTAGAATAGTCTTGCTTTGGGTACTGCTTTTTTGTGCTCAAAACTGTTTAAGGATCCTGCAGCTTTATACTTTTCATTAGTAAGATAAGGGCTTTATTTTGAATGTAGTTACTCAAGGTGTGTTTCCGGCTGAAGAAAGTAGGGTTTAAGGAAAAAAGTGGATTTTGAATAATGCAAGAAGTAACTTACCTTTCACTGCTTAGTGTGCTGGCTTCATTTTACACTTTCTGAAGAATTTGTGGATAAGAGTTTGTTTTCTTTCCCCTCCTATGGTTTCCAGAATGGCTTATATGGTTTCTGTGAGGATTTAAACTTATTTGTTAAAGAGCAAATGAGGAGTTGCTTCTCTTCTCAGAACAAACTTGTTTCCTAAAGCTGTCTTTGATTCCTCTAAAAAATATGATTACAGAATTATTCTTCAATGTGCCTAATCAACATTGCTATGCCAGAAATTTATTATTAGTATTATTATTATTATCATCTTTTCTGATCTTGTAACAACTGTCTTGTTGTGTTGC
>WEKY01033021.1:0-12195 GCA_013390045.1 Picathartes gymnocephalus
CAGAAAAGGCCTCAGCTCTGTGTAAGCCCTAACAGCAATAACAAAAGCATCTCTATATTGTCAACCTTGTGTGCAGCACAAATCCAAAACACAGCCCCATACCAGCTGCTGTGAAGAAAATTAAGTCTACCAGCCAAAATCAGCACATTCTGCCTTGTGCATCCCTTTTCATTATCATGTAGTCAAATATGATCTCCTTGTTTACATCTTCACATTCTCACTTTTTTAAAAAGTGCAAATCAGTACAAAATAATTTTTTGTCTTTTAGAAACTTTCCAGGTTAGTCCATGGAGCTCAAGTAAGCAGGTGTGGGGAACAACCTTCCATGAGACTGGTGACCCTTTGTACTTTTATGTTTACAAAATGTTATCTAGGCCTGACACTCAGTCCTGCTGCTCTAAGTCTCTCTATACCTGATCTATTTGAAATTAATTTTGTTGATTTGGCTGCTGGAGAAGTCTTGGGGTGCTTGAATTACAGTCTTGGGAGGTTTTCCTGCTTGGCTGTACCCTTATTCAACAGCTATATTTGCTTATGATTTATTCAGATCAATGGGAAGGGAGGAAAGGTATTTCTGAAAACCCAATTCCTCCACTGTGGGCAAAGTATAGCTGAGGAATATCAAATAGTGTTTCTCCATTTTGCAGCCCATATATATAAAAATTTTGGGTTACTTGTGGTGCTTTTGGTTGCATTTTGGATTTATTTCAGTAGTTTTTGTTTTGTTAATAAATTTATTTGTTTGTGCACCGTAGTGGTTTGTGCACGTGTACCGTTAGAAGCTTGGAAGGAATTTAAAAAACCTGTATCTCAAGCTTTTAATAATCGAATTCTCTTGTAATCTTATGAAGCTAGCGCCAAATCAGCAAGCGTGTAGCTCAGTACAGAGTTGAAAGTACACGGCACTCTCCTCCGTGCTGCGAGGCTTCAGCCACTGCTTGCCAGGACGAGGTCTGAAAGCACCCATTCGACGCTTCAAGTGGCTGAAGCGTTCCCGGTTCTCCTGACGCAGCCTGGTCGGGAGGGCTGTGTCCCTGCATGCTCCCTCACATCCCGCCTCCATCCCTCCCGCCGCCTGCCCCTCCGCGGCTGCAGCGCCCCCTGCGGGCGGCTGGCGCGCGGGCGCGATTGGCGGCGTGGCCCGCGGGCAGCCCCGAGCTGGGCCGGGCCCGCACCTCATGCAGGGACCAACGAGCAAGGAGGGCAAAATCGCATCCACACATATGAATAAAACCAGAAAAACTATGTATTTAGGATTCAGCACATAGAACTCCTAGCTAAAACCAGATGAATTACGGAATTGCTTAGGTTTGGTTGGAATTGCTTGGATATCGCTCAGTCCAGCTGTTAACCCAGCACTGCCAGTTCCACCACTAAACCATGTTTGTAAGCCCCACATCTACACATCTGTTAAATACCTCCAGGGAAGGTGATTCCATTGCTTCCCTGGGCAGCCTGTTCCAATACCTGACCACTCTCTTGGTGAAGAAACTTACCTGATAGCCAATGTAAATTTCCTCACGCGCAGCTTGAGGCTATTCTGTCTTGTCACTTGCTGCCAGGGAGAAGAGAACAATCCCCACCTTACTACAGCTTCCTTTGAGGCTGTTGCAGAGAGCAATAAGGTCTCCCCTGAGCTTCTTTTTCTCCAGACTAACCAAAGGCATCTCCTTCAGCTGCTCCTCACAGGACTTGTGCTCCAGACCCTTCCCCAGCTCTGTTGCCTTCCCTGGACTCCCTCCAGCCCCTCAGTGTCCTTCCTTGTAGCGAGGGGCCCAGAACTGGACACAGGACTCGAGGTGTGGCCTCACCAGTGCTGAGTACAGGGCGGGGAATGATCACTGCCACACTATTGCTGATACAGACCAGGATGCCATTGGCCTTCTTGGCCACCTGGCCCGCGCTGGCTCATGTTCAGCTGCTGTCAACCAGCTGACCTTTTCCACCAGGCAGCTTTGCAGCCACTCTTGCCCCTACCTGTGGAGCTGCATGGAACTGTTGTAACCCAACAAGTGCACGACCTTTGCCTTCTGGAGCAAATGAGGGCAAAAGCAGCTGATACCAGGCTGACAGGGTGTTACACAGACGCCTGCACTGCATGAACTTCGTGAGTTGATTCTGCAACTTCTTGAGGAGCGTACTCCTCTCAGGACACAGCTGAGACACAGGAACAGCTTTGTGCCATAGTGCTATGCTGGTTTGTCCTGCTCTTCTTAAACTAAGCAGCCACCCATGCTATTCTCAGGAAAGTTCACCAGTTTCCTAACACCAGCTAACCTGATCCCTCTCAAGCACACAGGCTGTCATTTGACAACACATTAAAACATCAATCTGGTTTTGAAGGGTTTTTAAACCCAGTAATCCTTCCAGCAAAATGTGACCAAAACTCCCATTTTGTGAAATCATGGGCTGTACTGTAGCTGCACAGCTACCTGTGTTGTGGGCTGCTGAGTTCTGGGGCACAGTGTGCAGCAAATCAGTAAATTAGCTTAGCACACAAGCAAATAAATAAAGTAACAGGGAGCAGCATTGGCAAGCACGTTGCAAAGACATCCAAGCAATTCTCATGCAGCCACCACAGGTCTGACAGACCCAGAATGAGATAGAGCTAATAAAATCTGGTGAACCCAAGCTGTGCCTGCATCTGTGGTGCAATTAATCTTTGACATGAACAATCTGCCTGCAGATAACTGTAAGCTGACTTTATGTACGAATTTAACAACTCACATTAATTAATACTTACGGATAAATTGAAAAAAATATCGTTACTACTTGGCAGCGCATAACAAATACCATTACAACTCACAAGCGTGAACATCATGCATTAATAATTATGAGACATAGCAAAGTCATGATACTGTACATATGCATTTTGATTTTATAATTCAGTTTTGATCTCCCTAGTATTATCATCTCTTACAATAGACAATTAACATAAATTATGTTACCATAGCACACAGAAGTCCCACTCACAGGCTGTGTTACCTTGAGTGATACACAAATAGATGACAAAAGGTAATGCCACAAAGTGGCATTCAGACCTATGAAGCAAAAGATGATAAAGTATGAAGAGATGACGAGAATGGTCAACATGCCAAGAAGAGATCTTTGCATACTAGTAGGTCAGCTATTGTCAACTTTGTAGACATCACAGTAAAATAGCCCATTAGGGAGGGAAGGCTTTGCACGATGATAAAAACAGTGCTTTTTGTTAAGAAATTATTAAGAAATTTATTAAGAAATTATGTCGTTTCCATAACATATTATCAGTATTTCTCCAGCCCATGTTCAGTTTAAACCAAGAACTGTGTTACAACAACAACAACTTCTGCTTCTTCTGTTGCTCTGAAGTCTGCAATCCACATGGCGTAGTTTGAGCAGTCTTTCTTCCTAATTGCTTATGTTAGGGAATGTAAGTGACGTGAGAGGGGGACACACTATCTATGGAAAAAACAAACCATTACAGGCCGCAGCACCTATACAATTTCCAGTCTTTCCTCTTCAGAGATGAGTGCCATCTTCTGGCAAATAAAGGGAGAAAGTTGAAACAATCTATAATTGTTCTACATGACTGCTCAAACCCAGGTGTTAGGCAAATGTAGTTTGTAAATGTTTATTCATGTGCCTGATATTCATAGCTGTGCCTTTTTAAGACCATCTCTAGCCTTGATATCTTGCAAAATCCCAAGGCCAGCTGCTCTGCTGATAAGACCTGTTGAAGAAAGCTAGAAATGAGGGCCTGCCTCTCCTTTTCCTTGGGAACTGCTTTTAAGTTGAGGTTGTACTGCTGGCCGTCGCCTGTGCTACATCACAGCCAGGCAGCTGCATCTATACCTGGCCTTCTATCTCCTTAATGCTCACTGAGATTCTGACTCCGACCTGCTGGATGGGCTTCCTGCCTTGGTCTCGGACCTGCTTCATCACTACAGACTTGCTGTGCAATCACTGGGCTATAACTGTCCCTGGCCTTCTTATGAACCAAAAGTGCTTCTCCACATCCTGCTGCTTCTTGGTCAGGTATCAGCTCCCACCTGCCTTGGCATTGTCCTCACCTTCCCTCACTGAGTGAACAGCCCTCATAGGCCCCTGACATTGCCACACTAAGCCTACCACCACACTGCCATGCTTGAAAATTTACTCTCATGGAGCATTTAATGTGCAGAACAACTTTTCTGACTGTCCACAGAAAAAGAAGTATAAGCCACATGAGGTGGCAGGAACACAGATTCCTCTGCCACAGCTCAGTTACCTACCACAGCCATGCAGCTGCTCCACACACCTTTGTTTCACATGAAATGATTTCCTACCCTTCAAGCTTTTGTAAAGATTTGTAAAGCCACTGCACCAGCCACCAAGATAGCTCTGACTTGGGGAAGTCTTTGCAGAATGCAGAACCAGGATGAAATGTCTTTCTTTGCATAGGACTAATTAGAACTCCTGTGACACTTCAGCTATTCTTGGATGCTAGACTGGCTCTGGAGGTTGGAGAGAGAGAGCCAAGTGTACAGATGGTCAGCATGCATGTACTGTGATTGTTGCTAGTCTGCAAGGTCTATACATGAACTAGAATCCTGTTGAATTAGGCTCAGTGTATAAGCAGAATACAGATGCACAAACATTTAAATATAAAATGGGAGATGACAGACACACAGATGGAGGAGAACCATTTTGAGAAATATGTTAGGCAGAACTCTCAGTAGATAAGGAAACACCATTATCCAGTTTCATCACAAGAGATCACCTTTAAGCAGGGTTTGAAGTTGAAACATGATACACTTCTGTGGATATTTAGGAGACCTGGGAAAAAAAGTGAAAGAAACAGTAAAAGCAAATAAGAATCATAGAATCATAGAATCATTGGGGTTGGAAGAGACCTGTAAAATCAAGTCCAATCATCAACCCAGAACCACTACTGTAATCCCTAAACCTCTAAACCAGTGCCAGATACAGACACCTCTTAAACACTTCCAAGGTTGGTGACCTCCCTGGACAATGAAAGAAAATTACATGCTTTTTTGAAAGTTCAACTGGTGGGTATAAAAAATTCTATTCAGCTGGTGAGAGACAGGACACAAATACTTGGTACAAAAGACAGATGTGGGAAAGAGATAGGCGGTAAAACTTGCACTTAAAAAAAGACACTTGGCAAGACCGAAGAAAACAATGTTCTGAGATTTAGGATGAAAGATGAAAACACAGAGAAGTGGTGTGGATGGATAGAGAGGACCATATAATAGAGATCTGATGTAGAGAGAATCTTAAAGACTTAGAAATGGACTTTAATAGGTGATTCGTGTGATAATTTTAGCTGAACCTGTGTCTGCTTTGAAAAAAGAGATCATACCAGTTTTACGCCAGCTGTACGCCCAGGAGGAAAATCTGTTAATAATTTAGCTTTCATTTCTGACGTTAAAAACTGAATACTATTTGACTATTTCAAAATTACAGAGTTTTGTGAGACTAAGCTTTGAATAAGTGATTAGAATCACCTGATGTGATGGAATTACTCAAAACCCAGCAGGTATCTTTGAAAGAAACTTTGCCTAATACAGGTTCAATAGCACAAGAAATGGCAGTGAGGAATGTAGAAAGCAATGGATGCCAGTGCTCCATTAATATGCATTAATAGAGTGATCCTGTTTTCACCTTTTGCTGCTTATGAAAGTATTAAATTGGTATTTGAAATTGGTTATTGAATTTGCATTTTTTACCACTGTGGTTATCTTCTGCTTCTTCCTCTTCAGTTTACTCCTCTGTATTCTCAATCCTACCATTCACTCATCCAAACTACCCAGACTATACTTCCATGCCTAACCCCATCAGACTCCTCTGTCCAAAGATCTCTCGATAGGGTTTTTTCTACAAACATCTTGGCCTCGACCAATTCATTTGCTCAAAGATTGCCCCTCAGTTGCCTCAAGCACTTCTAACACCTATTTGTTTCTTGCTGTCGCCATGCCAGCGTGGTTCCTAACTCCCCATGCATCCCCAGTATTTGCTTATTCACTTTCTGTTGTTGGTGACTTTGCAAATTTTTCAAAGATTATTTCTGAAACCTTGGCATGCATTTTAAATACTGTAGGAAACAGCACAGTGACTTACTGTCTTATTGCACTGCAAAACTTTAAATGTCTGTCTTTGAGAATATTCCTAAGAGCATTCCTAAGGTATTCAAAATGTAAAAGCTGGGGTGGTTGACTGTCTTATGAAATAATAGTTAGATTGCATTTTGAAATGTCATAAAATGCCAGAGCACATTGTCCTAGGATTACATGTGTGTGTTTTAGTTATGCTCACAATGGTAGAAATAACAATGAAAATGCAAAAAGAGAATGCAAATAATGTGATAGGTTGTTTCACAAGTGTTTTCATGGTAACTAATGGAACTCTCTGCTATTAAATGAGCTACTTAAATTTTTCAATTTTTTTCCTTTGGTCTTTATAGCTATCTCCAAAAGGATGCTTCTGAGCACAGAAAGCAGTATGCAACAGTGCTAAGATCCTGATGACAATACACCAAGGAAAAGGATGGAAGTCAATTTATTCAGCAATTCAACTGTTGTAAACAGTTCATCCAACAACCATAAGCAGTTAGAAGGGCATAGCCTCTGGGAAGTCATTACTATTGCCACTGTAACTGCAATTGTAAGCTTAATAACTGTAGTGGGAAATGTTCTTGTAATGATATCCTTTAAGGTTAACAGTCAGCTCAAAACTGTCAACAATTATTACTTGCTCAGCCTTGCCTGTGCAGATCTCATAATTGGGATATTTTCTATGAACCTTTATACATCCTATATACTCATAGGCCATTGGACTCTTGGAAGCCTTGCCTGTGACCTGTGGCTAGCACTGGACTATGTAGCCAGCAATGCCTCAGTAATGAACCTCCTAGTCATCAGTTTTGACAGATATTTTTCCATCACAAGGCCTTTAACTTACAGGGCCAAACGCACACCCAAAAGAGCTGGCATCATGATTGGTATGGCTTGGTTGATTTCCTTCATGTTGTGGGCACCTGTGATCTTGTGCTGGCAGTATTTTGTGGGTGAACGAACAGTACCACCTGAAGAGTGCCAGATACAGTTTCTGTATGAACCCATTATTACCTTTGGTACTGCAATTGCTGCTTTTTACATTCCTGTGTCTGTGATGACCATTCTGTACTGCCGCATTTATAAAGAGACGGAGAAACGCACCAAGGACCTCGCTGAACTGCAGGGCTCTGGCTCTGTGGCAGAGTTTGAGACAATAAAGCCTCAGAAAACTCTCCTGAAGTCTTGCTTCAGTTGCAAGCAACAAAACTTAGTCAAAAGAGAGAGGTGTCAGGCTTCTTGGTCTTCATCTAGTCGAAGTACATCAGCTACAGCGAAGCCCTCTCAGGCAGCAAGTACTTGTATGGACTGGGCTAAGGCTGACCAGTTAACTACCTGCAGCAGCTATGCATCATCAGAAGACGAGGATAAACTTGCCACTGACTCAGTTTTCCAAGTAACTTACAAAAGTCCATCAAAAAGTAAGGAGGAAGAGTATAATGAGACTACAGATGTTGTTGTCAAAGACCAACCTGAAGAAAATGATTTTGAGAACCAGAAATACTTTTTGTCACCTACCAAAGAACACATACAGAAAAGTAAAAAATATGTGGCCTATAAATTCCGTTTGGTGGTTAAGGCTGATGGCACCCAGGAAGCCAACAATGGTTGCCGAAAAGTAAAAATAACTCCTTGTTCTGCTGGTCTGTCAAAGGACCCTTCCATCAAAAGCATGGATCCAAATATAAATAACCAAATCACGAAAAGGAAACGGATGGTTCTTATAAAGGAACGCAAAGCAGCACAGACTTTAAGTGCCATTCTTTTGGCTTTTATCATCACATGGACTCCCTATAATATCATGGTTTTGATCTCCACATTTTGCTCTGACTGCATTCCCCTGACACTGTGGCACCTTGGATATTGGCTATGCTATGTGAACAGCACTGTTAACCCCATTTGTTATGCCCTCTGTAATAAAACTTTCAGGAAGACTTTTAAGATGCTGCTTTTCTGCCAGTGGAAAAAGAAAAAAGTGGAAGAGAAACTATACTGGCAGGGCAATACCAGACTGCCGTAATTGTTCTTGTAGAAAAAATAAGGGGAAAGGTAGATATTGATATAATATTGCAACTTCTGTCTTTTCAAAGCCATTGCTGTTGTGTCTAGTGGTTAAAAGTCTGCTGAGAAGTTAAATTTTGCATGAAAGTATTGTGCTTGGGATAAAAAAGTCAGTGGCTGCTATGAGCAACATGGGTTGTTTTTGACTATGCAGTAGAATTGCATTACAATTATTGTGTTTGATGTCTTATGTCCTTTCTTTCAGGCTGAGAATACATAAAGTAAATTATAAACTACTAGAAATTAGACTGGAATGATCATCCAGTCATCAGGTTTAGTCTGTCTCCCTGTAGAGCAGAACTGTTTCTTCCTATAGTTCTTTGCTAATGTATTGTTTATTTAGTTTTCAATGTATCAAGCATTGTAGCCTGTGCTACTTCTGTTTTGAGGCTTTACTATCAGCTCTTGAGGTGAAACAACAACTATCTAAAGGGTAAATGCTGTCATCCCAAATACTAAATGGTTAGGGAGATTCATAATACTCCAAACACACACACACATTATAGGAGAATATAATACTGAGAAAATTTCCACTTTAGGGTTTAGTCTTGTGGAGGCTTAGGAAGGGCTTGTAGTCGAAGGGCTCATAGTGGAAGAAATAGATAGTGTATTTTGTACATGAGGAAGCCAGTCCCAATCTCAGTTCCATCATGCAAGTAATTTGTAAAAATGGTCCTGGTTAGAAGGCACCTCTGAATTTCTCCAGTTCCCAGTACCTCTGAAGGAAATTTTAAAATTTTCAACAGTGACTATGGTACAAATCAGAACTGACTGTAAAGCATAATGGTTGCAGTCTATCTACCGCACATGGAAAGTCTTTTTTTGCAATCTCCTTTGTTGCACTACAACTTGCTCCAAAAGTTTCCATAACATTTACCTATATATAAACAGTGAGAGAACTGGCATCCTTTAGAGAGGGAAGATTTTTTTAAGCAACTCTTTTATGTTTCTATAAAAGTATTAAAAACACTTTGTATTCTTTCCCTTTAAATAGCTTTACAAGTACTAGTCAACATCAGGTGCTTGGAAACATGAGTTATCTTCAGGCACTCTCTTTTGGTCCAGCAAAACCACATCTACTACAGATGTGGCTGGACTCAACCCCTCTGGTGGCTATGGCTTCTGGGACTGGGTTGTCCTGGCCTAGTTACGAGCTGAGACTGACCACTAGCTGAGATTTGAGGGGGTTTCTGGTGCCAGAGCTGAACAGCCTGTGCCTGCCTGATGTCTGAGTTAGATTGGCCGGAGCCTTGCAGCACTGAACGAGTGAGTATGTAAGCCAGGGGCTGCCTTCAGCAGAAGGCCTTTACAATGGAGCTGGTGACCTAGCTCCTTGTGGTGGGAACCAACAAGAAGCTTCAGAAAAGGTCATGAGGAAACAAAGTTAACAGAGACAGGAGTCATGAGGTGTGGAAGTCCTAAAAAAGTCGTTTATGAAGAAATGAGAAAGGTCTTCATGCACACAAAGTTCGAATTCAGTTCTAGCCTTTCTAACAAAATTCTGAGTGAGATACTTTGGAATACTAGTTTGAGACAATCTTCATATTATATCTACTGTACACTTTAGTGGGACATTGCAGTGGTGACATTACCCAGTTGCACATTTCAGGGATTGTATAAGTCATCATGAATGTACCATTGCTCTCAGTGAAATTGTTTGTATAACTTATTATATTATCATACCATCAGACTGTTTCCCTACAGGTAGATAAATCCTCCATATCAACAATCACAGTATGAGTCATTAACATTTTTGAAGCCCCAGTGTCCACAGGGGAAAATTTTGTCAGTGAAAGATTAGCAGTGCACTAATGTAAAAATATGTTCTCTAACTTCACGATTGATTTTGTAATGCACCATACCGTGCCTGTTATTTTTTGTGCTTTAGCATATGATTACTTATGAAAGGGAAGCAGAGGTCTTTATGAAAACTCTTTCATCAGCTTTGCTCTGTCACTATCCAGAGGTTTTCCTGTGTACAGTAACAATGTACAAATTGGTCATTAGAGTGGGTTTATTTTATATTACATCAGACCAGTCATTCAGTAAACTATGTTTGGTTTTTAGCAAATGAATGTGTCTCTCTGGGGGCACAAGCACTACTACCTCATAAATTTTGCCTTTGTTAAAGGCAAAATTTATGAGGTAGTAACAGTTCCTGCTAGCTGCACTGTTATTGCTGAAATGAAGCATTGGCTCTTATTGAAATTAAATGGGGTATTTTTTGTTGTTTTTGACGTCTGTTGATCAAGAATGTTCTGTAAATGTTTATGGACACTCTGCTCAGTAAATGAATTAGAATACACGGTGATGGATGCAACAGTGTTGATTCAATGTAACTGTGAAATATATGCTCAGATTATGCTGCTAGCAACTAACCATGTGAGAGATTACATGGCCACACATGAGTACATTGTAAATATCAAGAATTATATAAAGAGGTGTGTGTTACTTTATTGTTATGTAGGATGTTTACTCTTAAAAAAAATCAAAGCCACAAAAAGACAAATGTGGTCCTCATCAGAGTATCAGTTAGCACTTGATTGTATTTTGTACCTTTAAAAAGTGTGGTGGGACTTTTGCAGTGTAAGACAATCTTGTTATCCTGTAATCTGTCATTTTAATGAAATTTTTACTGTTCCTGTAGTTGATTATTGTCATGGACTAATGAAATGGTTTTTGTAAAATTACACTTTAGTTATACATAATTTCATACACATACATATATATAGATATGTATGTATTATCAATATAGATGCATAAATACACATACCTAACTAAGCTTTTCAGAGACCCAGCACCTTTTATATTTTCAAGTATTGAATTTTCCCACAAACTGGGGGTATGATTTTTGTCTCTCCCTTTTCTTATATGCCAGCCTCCCTACATATTCCAGATCCCCATTATTTATCAACTAATATTCATTTTTTGCAAATATAATTTATGTTTGTAGATCAATACTTGGAAGAGTTCCCAGAATTTTTAAACAGATGTAGAACACCTGGATACAGTTGTGCACTTTCTGTGACTACTTAGAGTGAAGAGCTTTGCAAGAACAGCTCCTGTACTGCTCCTGCACCTGCTGGGTTGTCAGTGGCTTCTGGGTCATCAGTGGCTTCTCTGTTTGAAACACAGGCTAAACATGAACTCTAAAAAACTATACTGTGTCTTTTCACTTTACTACTTGGCTTTACCCCTAGCAAGTCAGTAAGAGGCCACTGTTTCTTATGTGGTCTCCCCCAAATCTCCATTGCTGCCTTTGAACTCCCTAAAAAGTGTTCTTCCACATACATTTGACAGTTGAGTGTCATAAAACCTTAAGCTTTAATAAGCTTCTTGTTCATGATTTTCTTAATAGTTACCCCCCAAGTAGTTAAAACTATTAAAAATTGTTGACATCGTGTTGTAAAACAGGAGATAATCTATGACAATTCGTGGTTTCAGAAAGGGATGGTGTTACAATTGTTTTTTCCATCCTGGTAAATGTATTTTTTCAGGAATAAGGAACTTCAGTCTTTGTCACACTCATTAAAAGCACTGCATTTTACTCAGTATTTTTGCCATTAGTCGCTAAATGTCACTAGTTTCTTCATGTATCTGCCGATATACCAAAGTCAGTCCTCCTCAAATAAAACAAACATTTCAAATCCCTCAGGAGTTTTCTTCTCAACAGGTCCTTCTCCAGACCCAGGTTGCTGATGGCTTCTGTTTCAGTAGACCTCTTAAACTGGTGGGCATTTACTGAATTCCTGGATTACAATGCCGAGATAGAAGCTGAACTATCTTTTAATCCCTAAATGCAGCAGCAACCTAGATGTAGTGGAAGTCAGATGGTTGTTTTTACTGTGTGCTGTCCATAGGGCCTCCTTTACTGTGCAATTCACCAGGTAGCTCTAGGAGGAAAAGTGGAGAGGATACAATGGAGCATTCCAGCTGTGGAGCATGGCTGGATTCAGCTCTGAAGCCCCCCACTGTCCCTGTGCCTTGATGCCTTCTGAAATGCAAAACACATGAGACTGAACTGATGCCTTAATTGGCT
>WEKY01033025.1:2722-47279 GCA_013390045.1 Picathartes gymnocephalus
TGGTTGCTTAAACTGATTTCATGGTTGCTTCTTCACTGCATAAGTTATCAGTTTTTTAATTCTTCTCCATGTGTGGTCTAAACCATCCAGTTTTACTTTAGAACTGTGAGCCAGCTGACAGGTGAGCAAATTCTTAAGATACATTAATATGATCCCTTGCAAACATAGGAACATAAGAGTCTGGAGAGCTCTCTAATACATACTAAAGAAATACCAACCCAAAACCTTCCTGCCTTAGATCTGGCACTTGAAAGCAATTAAAATCCAAAGCCCCTTGAGATCAAAAAGCACTATGAGGTGTGCAAATAAAGTGAAGCTGCCATAGCCTTTATTTTAAAAAATAAAAAACAATTTTGTCTCATAATTTATTTAGTATAATGAAAAATAACAACTGCATAGTTTACACACCAGAGTAAGTGAACTAAATTGAAAAAAAGGAAGGCTTTACAATGCAAGTATGTACTTTTACACATGCTTTTTACCTACATGAGAAATTCCATTTATTTCACTGATATTGTAGTTAAAATTTTGTATGTACCTACAGCTTTTCAGAACTTAGACTAAGCTTGTTTTCTTTCATTCAAGTCACAATGGATTTAACCACTGTAATACTTAAGAAATTAGGCACAGTTAATTTTCTTATTGTCATAACTAATTTCTCAACAGAAAGGAAGTCAAAAGAATAATAAAACATACCTTTGGGTATGGGATAGTTACTTTTCTAGGATACTGGTCATCACCAAAATATGAATATTCAATAATTGGTATGTCAGAATCATTAAATTGTACATATGCTAAATATCTTCCACTTGGAGACCACCACAGTGCATATTTTGTTGCTAGCATTTCCTCTGAGGAAAAAAAATTGGTTTGTAACTGTAATCTATCTTCCAATATATTTTAGCATTTTACTCAGCAATCTAGACACATAAAGACAGTTACACTAAATAAATAACATCAAACATCTCAAAACATGTGCACGGATCCCACTTAACTCACTTGGGGTTTTCCTGTGTGCATGTGTTTGTTTTCACAAATTTTTTTGGGATCCACTGAAGCGCCAAATTTTCACTGAAATTAAAACTTCTAAAGCTTAATTCCCAGCCTCTGCCTTTGCATCAGAAGGAAGAAAACTACGTAGAGTTCTGATACAGCTTCAATAACAAAGACTCAGGATTTTGGTTATGTGCTATGAATACAAAATTCATACATTGTACAGCAAATACAATATGGAAATGAAGAAATTCTTAGGGCTTAAAAAATGTATCATCAGAGATATTTTAGAATGGATTGTGAAAACTGGAACCAGGTAATCTAAACAAAGCATTTATCATGTTGCGCTTCAAGATTTACTTACCTTCATAGACCCAGTCAGGAATCCCATTAAAGATTTCATTCTGTTTTCCATCACTAGTTATTTTAATTGGTGCCTCTCTGGGACTTTGTTTCAAATAGATGTTATTCTGATATACATATACCTAAAGACAAGAAAGTTTTTTTTAAGAGTACAGGCAATAACAGGATTAGAGCAAGATCTTCTGCAGTCAATACTCCTACATTACACTAGCAAGATCTTATGAATGCAAAACGGGAAATAAATGGTACACTAATAGCCCTTGTAAATTCTGCAAGAGTAGGTACCTCAGTTAATAAATTATACACTACAGGCCAAATTCTATGTTCAGCAAAAATTTTAGAACAGATTTTAAATATTTCATCCATAAATCTCCATTTTAAATTCATGTGTTACACAGTGTCAAAGAGAAACCAGTTGGTTTCCAGGCCTTGAAACTGCATTTAATCTTATATAAAATTATGTTGATCAATTCTGGATAGAGACTGGTGAGCAAACTGAAACACATAATATAGCTGAGAAAATGGATTATTCTTCTATTGAGACACAGACAGTAAAATCCAAACAAGTTAAAACAGTTTTCTTTGTCAATCTTCCTCATAACCAAGATAAATAAACACAGGCCTAATACACAGGTCAAGAATATGGCCTAATAAAATAAAAACCAAAGGCAGATAAATGTCTTTTAGCCACACAAAGCAAATTCATTCTAACATTTAATTATCTTTACTAACCAATTTGTGTCCAACGGGTGACCAGGATATATACTGAATTTTATGTGGAAGCAGATTTTCTGTTACAAAACCACTAAAAAAAGGAAAGAAGTTGAGATGGCTTTTTGTGCACAGTGCAAATGGATCATTATATGGTACATTAATGAAGTCACAAAGTTATTTTCTAACTGCTTATTGTTTCTCAAGCAGTGCACAATTAAGGCAGGCAGAGACATGCGGTTAACACGGTGGTGTGCACTAGTGCTGGCAAAGGCTTAAACTTACTCCTCTGAAAACCTATTCAACCGCCCGAGGAGCCAGCCTTATCTCTTTTCAAATGCTGCACAAGCACCTGCAGTCAATTGCTCTAGCTGCAGTCTGCATTACAGTCTCAGCAGGTTATTGGGAAATGTGAGCTCAGGATGCTGCTGAGGCAGGTGCAGCAGCAGCACATCCAGCACTTGTTAAGGATCCTAACAAGTTCATGCAGAACCTCTCTACTCACATTAGCTTGCAGCAGCTTTTTCCTGTCACCTTGAGCCAACAGCTTGCTCAGAACAGTGCAGTTCAGTGCAGTCTCTGTTACTCAGAACTAAGAAGCTTTTGGTCGTGCTGCTACTTACAGCATTAAAAGGTGACTGCAGAGGCAGATGGCCTCCTTTGATTTGGGTGGAAAGAGGAGTGGTTTGGGCAATCTTGGGAAAGAAACCAAAACCCACGGGAGAAGCTGTAAACTTTTGAGGAATGCAGGATGGACTGTTACAAGAACAGTGGAGTCCTAGAGAGCTTTTAGGAAAGCTAAAAATCAGATCAATGATAAAAAGAATGAATTAGCAGAAGGGGATGGAAAGAAAAAAAGAGAATATTGAGCAGCAAAAGTTTTAGGGCATGAAATAGAAATCAATCCAGATGAAAAGAATGTATGATTTTCCTAGAGAACATTTTTTTTTTTCCTCAAAGAGACAAGTAACCTCATAGATTTAGGCAAAAGCAAAGCAAGTTGGTAGTCACATTACTATAGTTTTGGAGTGAACGGTTGCAAGAACACCATGACAGTGTATTCACCACAGATCTCTGTAAGAAATATCAGGCCTTACCCATTTATAAGATCATAAATGTGGTATGATGCCGTATAAGAGTATCTCCACAGCTGCATAAATGAAGCAAGAGAATATTATTAGCTTTGAAAAAGATAATCTAATTACAAATAATAAGCTGCTTCTTCAAAGCCTACCCCTTTCTCAAGAAAGTACCAAGAAACATTTATCTATGGTAAACACAATCAACAAAATGCTAAATAAAATTAAACGTTTCATTAAAAAGTATATTAAAATAATTACCTTTGAATAATTGCTTTCCAGAGCTATGAAATATTGGTCTGATGACATCACATAATTCGAAGCATTAACTTTTTTCTGAAAAATTAAGTAGATTAGATTCTTGTCTTACTCACTTTTAAACTGTGACTTGAAATTCAACTGCACTTTTCTGCCTTTTTATTAATTAGAAAGGTACGTACCATTGTGCTGTTTGTCATGATGGTGGTTGCATAATTAATTTCAACATTGTAAAGAATAATATCATCTTCTGCAGACTGATGAAGATATTCATTATCTTTATAAACAAGAGAAAATGTCTGTTACCTTCACAGAAGATACTGTAGAACAAATCCGTTTATCAACGAATTCACACCTCTTTCAAAGAACAGGTTTTAAGCAAATATCTTTTGGCATCTACATAAAAAATGTTTCCCTTCTAATGATGCTGAGGTACAGAATTATCAAGAAACTGTCCTGAGGGTTCTTGAGGACATTCTCCAGATTATACACTGCACAGAGGATCAACTATTTAACTTTAAAAGTAAATGCCAGATTTTATTCTCATCAATGTCTGATCAAGGATGCCAGTGATAGACGCATTAGAAAGCCAGTATCAAAGTGTAAATGTTTTTAAAGGAAAGGTCTTTGCTTATCATTTTATCAGAACATTCTCATTTTTATATTCTGCAGATAACAGCAGTACCATGCAACTGACACTGCATGACTCTGCCCTTACTCACACAAGTCCTGCAATGTGAGGGTGAGTGGGCTTCATTGAAAATGGAATTTAACTCTGCCTGTGCTCCAGATCTGATCTACAGTTTGGTAGAGAATGAAGATCAGAATTTTAGTTTCAGATTATTATTTTTACTGCTAAAAACAGAGAGAAGAAATTACATACTTGGTTTAGCTAGAAAGCAAGACTAAAAGTTAAAAAGCAGCCTGAAACATTGTGAAGATGTTCATTTTTAGGAAATTAGATCACCCTTGGATCTTTTGAGCATTCTTCTGTGATTTGTGTAACAGTATTTGTGTTTAAAATCACCCTTAGGATGAGATATACAATTTTTACTCCTTGTTTCAGAAGAGAAGTAGACATATGGAATGCTGTAGGCATGACTATCTATGGAATCTATGGCATGACTTTTGTGTGAGTTTTGTGACTGTTAAAATGAAAGATAAGTCTAAGAGAGAAAGCTATAAAGAGAGAATATTAGGTTTAGGTGATATGCTGCCCACATCCCTCAGATTCAGACAGAATTCTAACAGTGACCTAATTTTTAAACCATGCAGGTGATATCAACATACTTCAAACTGTAAACTGTAGAATTTGAACCACTGCAAGCAATGCCATATAAGACTTCAGTTCTAAAACTATGGGCTAAAACTAGCTTGGTGAGCTCCATGTGAATGGGCACTATGCTTCTTGCTACTGGCAGAGAACAGTGCTTGAGGCAGCACAGAGATAGGAGTGGCAGTAGTGTGTGTGCTAGAATGTAATCCAGGCTAGCTCCTGCCTTCCTGGGCTGTGCAATTCAATGACAACATGAGGAGCACTTCAGTCACACTCAGACACATTTACATCAGCAGCAATTAACTTCATGTCTCCACCTTAAGGAACTTGGAAATTCAACTTTATTTTCTATGCAATATCCTGGAACTCAGGAATTTCAGCAGTGTCAGCACTTCCTTAAATGAGATAAGAAGAGCTGGCCTCACTGCAAAGCCAGGTACTACTGAAAACAAAGAACAGGGCCTGTAAGACAGACTACCTCAATAATTACAAGTGGTAGTGAATAAGTGCTGTGAAAAGCATGAAAAGGAGATTGCTTAAGGAATGACTGACACATTGACAAATTTCTTTCACTTGCTGCAATGAATATGACAGTAAAAGAAATAAAACACTGAAGGCCTCTGTAAAATTATAGGTTATACTTGACTCAGACATGTCTGTTGAAACATCAAATACCTGGATTTTCTAGAATGACTGACAGAACAGTAAATTTCAACCATAAGTTTTGACTAACACATCGTTTAATTTCATAGTTAGCACTCATTCAAAGTAAAGCTGGAAGGAAAATACATTTCTCAGTCTGTGTAAACCAGTCTGGAAATACATATTAGAAAGGCTTATCTATGTTTGAGAAATGGTTTTACTTACCTGACACCCAGTATGGAAAAAATGTTTTATATTGGAAGTTTCCATTTAAATAATCCTCCAATGTAAGAGCTCTAGGACCATCATCTGTGTTGACAACTAAGAATAAGACAAAAAGTTGCTGTTAATGAAAAGTGGAAAAAAAATTATTAGTCCACTGTTTTCTATGTTTATTGCCATGGAACAATGAGGACACCACAGTCCTGGAGATATGCAAAGTGTAGATGGAGCAGACAGGCAAGTTCTCTGTTACTGTTCTAATATGGTCCTTTAGCTCTGAAAGACTCATCTTTGGGAATACAAAATTAACTAGACAAACTAATTTATTTCAACCATTTATTCACTCAGACACATTTACCTGAAGACCCTGTGGGTCCAAATAAGCCCTTTCCACACAAATGACAAATTAAAGGTTGTTTGGTGGGGTTTTTTTGTTTTTCTTTTAAAGTATGGGTTTCATGAACTTGTAGAGACAACTATTTTAATCAAGACCTTCACATGTTCAGCAAATGGTCAAACAACAAAATGTGCTTATAAACGCTTACTTCCAAATGTTGTACATGCCTCATTACCCATTGTTAGAAGATGGCTTGCAAAATAATCATCATCCCTGTGTATTTCTTAGTAGTCACATGAAAATCATCGATGAAGGAATGCAGGTAAAAATAATGTTGAAAAGTAATGAATGAGTGAACCCAAACTTGAACTTTTTATTTAAAACTGCACAAGGAAATTGACAATGATTCTTGAAAGGAGACAGGTACTCAAATATTTGATTTCTAAGCAGGTCAGATAAATGTATTAAAATAATGCAAAAAGTGATGGCTGGTTTTGTGGCTCTTGTCTGGCTATATTTTTTCCCAAAGATAAACAAGATAGGGCAGATGAAAAGAAAATTCAAGGTCAATCCACTGGATAAGAAGAGGATTATGCTGTGCAGTTCCTGTGTAGAACCTATGCAGTTCACAAGAGTGAGAGTAATCAAAATTTTTAATCCTCAAAAGACACATGAACTTTTCTGATAAAGGCCAGTTTTTAAAGTTCAACAGCCTAATAATGGTAGCTTTCAGGTCTAGACATTCTGGATGCTGTGCTTTCTCCTTTAAAATCAAAGGGACTTTTGCCAGGGTTTTCAGAGGTAGTAGAGATGTCACACTGCAGCTTAGGTCTTTGCCACTTACCCTGTTTGTTCCTTCAGAGCTCTCAAATGACCGTCAGATAATCAATATGACGTGTTGCTCTCAGGTTTCATATCACGCTCCATCACTTGCTTGTTAGTTGGCCTCTCTGTTAAGATCACACTGACTTCCTGGAAAATGTTTCTTCATATTGCCTTCTAAGGCACTTCGTAATGATAATACATATTTTCTTCTGCTAAGTGACTATTACTTACTGTAGAATACACATGTCAGGTTGACTGTTGACACAAGCCTTGTCTGCACTAATGCAGAAGAAAACTGTCACAAAGAATAAAACTGAATGCCAATCCAGAGGAAAAAACCTGTCTGTATAAACTCTGAGCTAGCACTATGTCCAGAAAATATCCCCAGGAGTTCAGTAAGAAGTTAATTCCTCTTGCTAATACTGTGACTGCATATTACAGATCTTTGATACACTAATGACAAACATAGAAGATGGCAGACTTAAAAAAATGTACAGAAGATAATTCCAAAGAATCCAGTTCTAGTTATGTTGAGCGATGATTACTTATCACTATCAGTTAAAATTCTCTAAGTGAATAAGCTTATTAGCAAAAGAAATCTCCTGTCAAGATCAATTTCCAAGGTTGTCTATATAGAAAGCTTAAAATTTGCAGTCCTTTTTGATACCTTAATCTGGTAAAATTACCTGGTTCCTTCTCTCATCTTGAGAGATAAGCAATAACACAAACGTCTCATCCCTAGCCTAATTTTCACAGCTCTAATTTAAACCTTCTCTCTGTTAGCCATCTCACCCTTACATACTTAATATTCTGTGAGGATTTATTATGACTACTAATGATTTTCAAAATGTGCCCACTAAGATCTGAACTTCTATCTCTGTACGGCAAAAAATCTGAAAACAACTATTTCTCACTTGAGTACTTACAACTTTGAATGTTTGTTTTTAGGTAACAGAAGATAGCAGCAGCATCTTCAGTTCTTTCCCACAATTGTTGCTGATTCATTCTCCTGTAACTAAAACTTGTTCAATAACAGTATCTGAAATCTCTGCTCACAAACCAGACACTAACACGAAAAATACGTTACATATCTGCAACACTCTATAGACATTAATTTGGATGGCTGTGGGTAGGCTTGGCAAATTCTTTCATTGTGGTTTGTTTCTCTATGAAATAATAAAAATGAAAAAAGTTGTCCAGGGATGAAAAGGAAGCAAATAGCAGAGACAACCACAGAAATGAAAGCTTACCAAATGTCAGGTTTGCTCACTTCCCTTCACCACCCCGCTGCCTCAGTTTTAATCCTTTGTGGTCCATTTCCACTGATTTACAGGGTGCAGTTCTGCATTTCTCTGTCCATTCAATTGATTATTTTACTTCACAATGTAACTTGCTTTATATATTCAATGTTCATAATTACTCACTCATGTATTTGAGTGTATTGGACTTACATGTGTAATTGTGGTGATAGAAGTCTGTAAACATCTAATAATTGTCACTGGCTTTATGCAGACACCTTCTCCTTTACCTTTCAGTTCACTGTCATGAGAGAGCTTAATAAAACACAGAATGCAAAACTTTCTGTTATATTAAACTCAGATTAACTTTATGCACATCACTCCATCACTGTGAAATTCTGTTTGTATTACCAGGATTATTCAATTTCAAAGACTGGATATGGGTAAACCAACACAACCCTTTATATTCCAGGGCTCTCCTGGTTTCTTCTACATGTTCTAATGTCCATCCTTATAAATTGTGTCTAGTCTTGCCAAATTAAAGTAAGCATACATAACAATCAGGAAGTATTGTATATGGTATTTTTTAATATATATGGTTATATATATATGTGTATTTTTTATGTATTTAACATATATGTATTTTTATATGTATTTTATTTAGCATCCACTGCTAAACATCGAGTAGAGGACATGCCAAAGGAAAACTGGTTAGCATGGTATTATTGCCTGCTTCTGGATTAGAACATCCATTCTCATCTCTGTGGGCTGATGCTGGATAGCTGAAGCACAAGCTCCTCCAGCATGAGGAAACACAAAACACAGTTCAGCATCAGAAATTAATTTCAGCATTCCTGAGCCAGGAATTTGGTCACACTCAGCATCAACTCACATCAACTGAACCTGCTTTTCCACTTATGGATTTGGCTGAGGTGTTGCAGAGAACACTACGTCTTCCTAAGAAACCAGCTGCTCACCACTTCCTGGCTGAGCAGTAAGCCCTACGACCTCATCTGTGATATGGGAGAAACCAAGATTGGGCCTCAGGCCTAGGCCAAGCATACACAGGACACAGAAATATAGACAGACACGAATTTGGATGTTCATTAAAAATAGCAGATGAGATTACTTTGAAGCCTAAGCAATACATACAGTCAATTGTAACTCCTCCTTGTGGTTCTACTATTGCTTTTCAACCGCAGACAGGTATTTTCTTTCTTGTTTATGCTGCAGAAGAACAGGACTAGGGACACCAGTGTACAAGTGAAAAGCTCCTTTCTGAACTGCTTGGAGTCATGGTATCATAGCTGGGTTATCACTGTCAGGTAAATCCCACCACACATTCCTATCTCAAAGATGTGACAAAAAACAGTCAGTGATTTCTTAGGCATGAATGACGTTTGCTACACTGAGATTGCCCACCTTGCTCTTCTGAGCCACACAGAAATTGTCTAAAAACTGCAAGTATTTCCCTCTTAATATGCTCTCAAAATAGTTATTTTCCAGTGTAAATTTCGAGAATTTTTGACATTTTTATACACTTCCATGCGTAAATCAAGACCACCTATCACATTTTGAGAACTCTGAAGAACATGAAATTACTAGAAACTTAGCAGACAAAACCAGAACTAGATGCTCCTTTCAGTTCTTGCAGAATTACAAATAAAATTTTTCTTTGCAGATTTTTTAAGTAGAAATTTATTTGGTCTGTGTCTATACATTTCTCATATGCAATTAATTGTCTTTCTAGATTGCCACATCCTTTCAGTTAGGCAGTGGTAAAGCTGGAATGTACAAACAACATTCCAGCTGTGTAGCCATTTCCTGTCTGTCTCCAACTTGCAAAATTTGTAACTGCAAAATTAATTTATATTTCTTCTATTTACAACTGATCCATAGACTACTAAGAATTTGAAAAGGTTAAGGCATTCGAACAAGTAACTGCAGCACTTGCAGTTCCATCTGAGAATAAGAAACCATAATCTGACACATCCATTGTGTATTGGACATAACTGTGTGTTCCTCAGTTGTCTAAAATGCTCCTCCAAAAGCATTTTGTGAAGTAAGATAATTTCCCTGTCATCCTATTGGATCTAAATATGATGTTTGGTATGACTGGTTATCAAGTTACTATTCCAAGAGAGATGACAAGAGTTGTCCATAATTGCTCAGGTACTGAAGAGGCCAGTACGCTGTATATGACAACTTGAGAGAGGGAAAAACACATTCACTTTTTCTTACAGTATCCTCCATCATCCTTATCAACTTCTTCAGGCTGCCAAACTGATCCTTGGTCTCCAAGCCCTTTGTTTCCTCACTACTATTTTTTAAAATTAAAATCTCATAAAAATGTCCTGCCTTTCCTGTCATAAAATGCAGATTTGACTGGGGTAAGTCTGACTTGATACCATGAATTTACCTCGTAGTGAAAGCTCAGCTAGGTAAAAAATCTGACACCCCACTATTGACAGTAAAAATCAAACCTGTCACTCTGAGGTGGTATCTCTTCCAGCACTGCCTAATATACATGCAGTATGAAGATAGATTATCTCAATTACAGATATATCTATATATGTAATTGATATAATCTATCTTCATATTCAAATGCTGTATAACAGAATCATCCCTAAATGCTTTAGAAACCTTCAACCCTTCTCTCAACAACCCATGATAAACATTATTCACAGAAATATCAAATATGAAAGACATTTCACCTTTCACAAAACCTGCATATTAACTGCAGGACTTAACTTTCACAAGACTTAAGAAGGTGGTTGATTTTATAACATTAGTTGTAAATAAAAAATTGTTTGTCCATCTGAGTCCCCCTGCCCCCACACACAAAAAAGAATAATATAGAAAAAACATCCATACTGTTTCTGGAATACAAGCCTTTTATTAATATTTTAATTATTTCAGAGGCATTTAAGTAATCTGCTATAGTGATAGGGTCATGTAAATACTTGTGTTGCCCTTACTAACGTCTCACAGAAAACTATTACCATCAAGTCAGTCCCACTCATGTTCAGAATTTCAAAACTCATTTCAGGCTTCACCAGAGCACTCAGCAGACCACATTGGGTTGATTTACCTACAACATAATAATAATACTAGAGGAAACTATTCATCCCTATTTTATATAGTGCTGACATTAATTTTCAAATGCAATCTTGAATGTATTCACAAATATTTCATCATACCCCATCTACGAAAAAAAAAATTAACTTGTAATTGGATACAGAACTTCTGTAATTATTAGACAATCATTTAAAACCAAATGCAAATTCACCAAGCTAAAGAAAATTACTAACAGTTTGGGAAAGTGTCCTAACCCATAACACAGAAAAATAATATGAGATGATCTGAGAGTTATTTTTGCAGCTGTGACTAAGAACATTATATATCATACACAATAAAGTTAATTCAGGTGCTTTTCACTTCAAGGAGTTCCTCGTTTCAACATCTGCTGGCATTTCAATTCTACCTTCAGGATATTTCAGCTGTCAGTACATTTCTGTAAAGTGATAAAGCCGTAACAATTCTGACAGGACAATCCTAAACATGATTTGACTTCTGTGAACTTTAGAAGCCACAGTAGCCAAAGATACTGCATTTTACACTACATTAGATTAGAAATACCTTACCTCTTGATGGAAGCAGTATAATACACATAAGTAATAATGAAAGCAAAAGGCATATAACCACGCCAAATATGATTTTTAGCCGGGTCTGCAGAACAGAAACAAACAATAATTACATTTTTAATATTGCCCGAAGTTTGCTTCCATGGCTGGTAAATAATTCAATCCTCCTACTCTCTAGCTGCTGTAATCCGTCCAAGCAACAAGCTAAAAATGTCCCTGCAGTACATATGAAAAGACTTCCCTTTCCTTCTTCTTTAAAGCAAATATTTTCACATCGGAGCCTGGCCTTGTACAGCAGCTGACAGTTTAAAACAAAGGATGTAAATGCTACCAGAAGTTGAATTCAGGAGCATACAGACCTTCATTTTCCTGTTGTATTCTAAAAGAATGTAAATTCTCTCTTCTGGGTGTTGGTCAGCAGGTCTAGGAGAGGAGTTTGAAAAGGCAGTGTCTGTTTTCACAGTTGGAGGCAAAACCTCTGGCAGATTTTTTTTTCCTACATACTTTTGGAAACTGTGCCAAATTTCAAAGGCTTTCCATAAAATTGAAACCACACTTTTGGGGAAGTTCCTGGACCAGGAATGGACAGTGGGTGGCTCTCGGCGTGGTGATTATGTACTTCCCATCAATGTGAGCTGTAACCAACATCTGCTTACACTAACTTGAGGTTTTATGACTCATCAGATACTTGACATGCACTGTTTTTCTCTGAAAAGTTTCTACTGTGTTTTTTGGCAATCCTCACTTTCTCAGGACAAAGTCATGACCATACTTCTACTCTCTACAGAGAAATTAGAAGAAAATCCCATAACTTTATTGTTTATGTTGAATTCACATATGTTTACTTTTAGAAATAATAAATGATGGCACAAGAATGCAAAACAAGCAGCAGAAACAGATACTGTTTAATGTCTTCCACATGTGAAGAGAATTGCTGTTTTTCCACGAAAACTATGCACATCTATAGGCTACGCAGGAGAGCTTAGAGAAGTAAATACATAGAGGCCCAGTGGAAATTCTGAAATAGTTCCCAAACCACCAATTACACCTCTTTTATTTAGCCCACTGAAATGAGGTCAGCTGAAAACAGGGAAGACTCCGGAGACCGCAGTGTCAGGTTACATAATCCATCACTCAGGAGAGCGGAGAAAGGCTGGAAAAGGGAAGTAGAAGTCCGCCGTTCCCGGTCCCCGACGTTACCCACACGCCGCGGCTGGCGGTGACCCCGGCCCGGCCCGGCCCGGGCGGAGCCCTGAGGGGACCGGCCCCGCCCGCCCGCGCGCCCCCGCGCGGGAACGGCTGAGGGGCCGGCACCGCGCCCCCTGGCGGCACACCCGCACACACACACAGGGGAACACGGGACCGGGGACACACACGGGGACAGAGAGACACATACAGGAACATGGACACAGACAGGGACATGGACACACAGGGACAGAGACACAGGCAGGGACAGAGACACAGGCAGAGACACACGCAGGGACGTGGACACACAGGGACATGGACACGGAGACATGGACACACAGGGACAGAGATACACGGGCAGAGACACACACAGGGACGTGGACACACAGGGACATGGACACGGAGACATGGACACACAGGGACAGAGATACACGGGCAGAGACACACACAGGGACATGGACACACAGGGACAAACACACACGGGGACATCCACACAGGGATATAGGTACACAATACATACACATACACAAGGACGTACACACAGATACCTGGACATAGACACAGCATAGAGAAAGACACATAAATGGACATACATATACATACACATACACATAGACATGCACAGACACGTATATACACACACATACACACATACACACACGCATACACACGTGGGAAATGTCACCTGCCAAAGAAGGCCACAATGTGACAGAACATGCACAGAAAACTTAGGGCTGGTGACTGGAAGTTGCAGGTTGGGCTTAAGTGTGCTGATTTCACAGGTAGAGTCTGCTGACTCACCTCACCTTTCTCCCTGCTGGGACAGAGAACATTTTCTTCTGAGGAAGGGAGTCTGTAATGGTGGGGCCTCGGTGTAAAAGTCAGGCACTGGGACTGATTTTTCTGAGGAGGTTAACAAGGACCCAGGTCTTACTGAAATTCAGGAGTTGATGGGTTTATCAACTTCTCTGGTTTCTCTGAAAATTGAAAATGTATTAGATGAGACACGTTTTCTGTCATACCAAACTGTCCAGCAGAACTTGGGCTAACTACAGAGAATTTATTACAGAGTATCACAAAGAAATAACATTTAACGTATTATCCCCTAAGGGGCTAAGTTACCACCTTAGTTTAACAGTAGGGGCTGGAATTTGAATCCTGTTAAACCAGCCTTGGTGACGCAGAACTGATCTGGGCAGTATTTTAGCAATATTCATTGCATTAGACTTGGAGAGAGAATTTTTGAAAATACTCATATTTATTGTCTGGAAAAAACAGTGATATGAAACATGCCTTATTTTCTCATAAAAAAACTCAGTTCCCCCTCTCTGCAGTTCTTGTCACAACAATAAATTACAAGTTAAACAAGATGAAATTTCTGAATAGGATCCATCCTGGTGATGTAAGCTATGCAGGACAAAAAGGCTGAGAAGGCTTACATACATTCTTTATGTATATATTTGTTTATACAACGTTTGTACATACATTTTTTTGAATATACATCATTTACGTATATTGTTTGTCATGCTAAAATACACTTTGTAATAAGGGCAGAACTGAGCTCAAAACCAGTAGTTTTCCTAACAAGATAAAACTGCAGCTACACAAAATTTCCATAGCAGAAAAGAATTGTGACAAAAGAATTTTTCCCCTTGTAACTCATGCTTCATATTTCCAAACTGCTACTTATTTCCTAGCATTCCATAATTAATGCTATTTGTATTTTCAATAACGTGGTTCAGGGAAATACATTTTTTCCTACCAACATTGGTTATTTCTGACAACCAGAACATCACAAAATTGCAAATGTAGGTTTTGATCGGGCTAGTTTTCCATTCCAAGTATGTAGCTACTTCTAATGAATGCATACTTAGAGAATGCTTCAAAGGAAATGATTCAAATTCACATGATCTAAAAGGTTTTACAAAATGACTATATGCTGCATACTATGTATTTGTCTACTTCAGAAATCAAATTATTTAGGCATGTGTTTTCATAAGATTCACAATGGTTGCAGATTAGAAGAAGAAAATTACCTGTCAGAGAATGACACTTACAAGCTTTGTAGAACTGCTGCTGATGCCTGAACTCCCTTCTCTGGACTGTTTAGACCAGTAACAGTGAAGAAGCAAACAGCAATTCCTTCAACAGCCAAACCTTTCTTAACTTCTGCAATTAATAAGGAACCCATAATGTAAGAGAAATAAAATTGTAAGAAAGCTAGAAAGAGGATGAGTCACTTAGAGAAATGGGCAAATTATGGAACAGAAAAAATAGTTTGGCCAGCAGCTATCCAACCAGTTATGCAACTACTCGAAGGTTAGTACAGTATTTACTCTTCACACGTGAGGAAATGCAGATTTACAGATGTAGGATGTGCATGACATCAGACCAAAAGGAGATAGAGCAAGGAACAAACAACTGAAGCAGAACCAGTTCTTAAGCAGCCACACACACACAACTAGACAAATCCCCAATGACTAAGTTCTTCTTTCCACATTTGTGAACTAGTAAAAGCTGTAAGTAGTAAATACAATTAGCATTTGTCACACTCCCTGGCACATTGGGTCCCTAAAGGCAATAGGTGCAGAGATAAGCAGCAGATAAAATACAGCTATTTAGCTTGTTTTTCACAACTTCACACTTCCTGGATGGGCAATACAGGTGTGTTTTACAACCCCATACAGAGACAATAACTTGACTGGAAATTTATCCTACACACCAGCAGGATTGATTGGAGGTTCATTATGCATTATGCTGAAGTGAGACTGTGCAAACACTCTAAGCTTTGGTGACAATGTGGCCGAGTCACGCTAGGAACTGGGAGTGTAACAACAGCACCCAGGTGAACTGCAAGAAGCCCAGGCATGTTTGTCATACAGGTCTGGAGCACATGTGCAGAAATTCATCTGCCTATGCTTTTGTTGCTTCAGTAAAGGGAAGTATCAAAAGCTCAGATTTCAGAAAATCTACTCAGCATGGAAATTTATTTCATTGAAGACCCAGTGGCAATCTATGAAATTATGTAGTATTTTTACCAGTGTTTTAGACTTCTTTAAAAATACTCAATAAATGATTTCAGAAACTTGAAAATACTATGTACAGTGTATTATATTGCATTTATGTACCTGTAACAACTCATTAAAAAAGAAATCCAGAGATGATCCAGATGATGAATGATATCTGGATGATTTCCCAAGAGGCTATTCTAATGACTAATTTAATTACTGTTGTAACAACAAACAACCTTCCTTCCACTCTTCAATATCTTACTTGCAAATGATGGGGGGGGAGAGAAATCTGTCCATGAGATAAATATGGAGAAACATGCTATTTTTACAGTCAGAATACCACCATTTCTATGGAGAAACTATGGTTATTGTCTAAAAACTTCCAGTGAAAGTGAATTAATGGTAGCACAGTTGGTAAAGGTTAGTTATAGCAATTTATTGAAAAAACACACACCTCAGCCAGTCTAACAATCCTGTGAAAATAACAAGCAGAGTCACTTTGGCAATGTGCTTCCTGGACACTAAAATAATCAATTTCAGGTTAGGGGCTTGATTTTTTGAAATGCCTTTTAAGGGAAACTATTTTATTCTGTCGAAGTGTATGAGCTTACAGCTAGATACACGGAGGGAGGAACTCAGGCATGAAAACAGTGATGTAGCAACAGCGATTCAGAAATAATCTCTTCTTTACATGGCTCCTCTTCTGACATACTTTATCTTCAAAAGGGTTATAGCACGACGAAAATAATGATCGTGGCACATCTTAAACTCTCTTTTCAATGTTCTGGGATTGACAACAGGTCATCTAACACACTTTTGAGAGTGTTGTCACCCTGTAGTGAAAAGAGACAGGAGTTTGTTCCATAAATACACATGACTGCAATGCATTTGCCGTCTTTGCCCAGGAGTGCAAATCTGAGTGCAGACAGCAGCTGTGTGACTTTGTCCTTCTCCTTTCTTGTTTTGCTTTTTGTCTTCAAGACAGTTTCTTTATGTCCAGGAGCTTTCACAGTGTTTATGATGCAGCATTCTCTATGGGACACAGGAGCTTCTGATCAACAGAGAGAAGTTGAAAAGAGCTTTTATTTTCATTCTAAATCCTTAATCTTCATCACTTGAAGGACAATGAGCTGCATAATCAAAACTAGGAAACCTGATGGGCAGTTCTCCCCATTTCTTAAAAATTTGCTTTGTTGTTTTCTTGTCTGCAAACACAACCACAAAATTTCTAATCTTTATACAAGGGAGGTCAAGACCTCGGTGAACCATCATATTTCCCCAAGCCTGCAAGTAGAAGGAAATTACACTTCAGATAAAATAAAACAAGATCATTAGACAGATACAGACAAATACAGACAACAAGAAGAATATGAAAATAAGATATTCCTTACTTGTCCACAGTCTTTACATATAATTTCCCCATTTGTCTGGTAATCAGCACGCTTATCTTGCAGTGTTTTATTTTCTCTTGTATGATAAAGACTTCTGAAAAACAGACAGCACCCATCAGAATCCATTGGTCATTCCATGCTATATACAGACACATATACACAGTGACTAAGATTACTGAAATCAGACATGAAACCTAAAAAGTCATAAACTCTCTGACTATTGACACATTGAGGAGTTTGAGAAAATGCAGGGTCATAATTCATGCTCCTAAGTAATGATGTGTACTCCACAAATACACACGTACTCCATATCCCTCTTCGTTGCATTTCAAGAGCTGTATCCTCCCTCACACATCTTAAAGTGGGAGCAGCAGGCTCTCATTTCAATAAGAGACAGATCTAGCTTGTTTTTTACAGGTGCCATGGAACTGTCAAACAAATAATACCTGAAAATTAAAGGGTTTTTTAAACTCCCTGTAGTTCAAACTTAACCCTTAACAGAATCATTTGGTTCAGACTACCCAGACCTGCAGAGTATTTGCACATTCTTGCATCATTTAGTTTAGGGAGTACGTGATCCCAGTGGTTATTATTAGCCTGTGTAGAGTGGAATACATACAATACTACATAGTAAGTGACCTAGTTACTAGTACCACAGAAGCTGCATCTTTTTTTCAAAGTTTTAAATTCAATTCACCTCGAAATCAGGAATAAGAACAAACATTTTGCTCCAGCTCCTTAACTGTAAACTCCATAGAACCTAGGACCCAACAATATTGGAATCATCTATTTTTTTCTCACAGGGCCTAGAGGGTTACAGGCCCTGTTATAGCCTCGATGAAAAGAAAATCTGTTTCTGCCTGAAAGAGATAAAGTAGTTCATAAACACTTACTGGAAATCTTTTTTCACACTGACATGATGCATATCTTCAATAACTTGTATGTCTTCTCCAGAACATATTGGCTTGGAGCAATTTTTGCATAAGAATTTTATTAGTGAAGGATTTTTCTTGTATGTCTTGCACTGATCTCTCTTTGTCTTCATTTGTTTTTCCACTATACTCTGCAACTGGAAACTCTGAATCTAGAAACAGATCAGTAAGAGCACTCTAACATTCTGCTGGAATGACAGTAATCGTTTTCTTTCTCAGTTATGTTACTGAGTTCACTATCAACATGACTTGTAGTCAATTTTCCCTTGCTTGTGTGTTTTCCCGTTATCAATAGAAAACCAGGCTTTTCTAAAGGACTAGAAAACAGATTCTAAACCAAATATTGGAAAAAGAATTCAAAGCCATATGTAGTAAATAGTATTATTTTAGGTTTTTCTCCTCTAAGTAGATTTCAAATAGAAAGTATTTCATACAATAGAAATCAGTTTGCCTTAAAGGGAAAGTTCAGAATTGCAGTGAATACCTTATTTAAATAGTCCTCCTGTGGCATCTTCTGGACACGCTGAATGGCCTTATACATCATTTTTTCACGAAAAGTATTGACGTCTTCACGTTCAACAGCCCCTGAGCCACTTGAAGCCACAAGAGCATAGGTGCTTTCATCAGCTCGAGCTCTACCACGAGCCTACAATTTTCAAGGAATACAAAAATAAACACCACAATGCTCCCTGTTACACCACACAAGATTTTTTCCTAGTTTTGTAATGGAAGACATGCACTCTTCCATATGCACTATTCCCAAAGAGCGGTTTTTTTCCATTTAACTCAGACAGATAAAGAATCAGTGAATAACACATCCTATTTCTGTAGTATCATCCAAGATACCTGTGAAAACTTCTCAGGAGATTTGTGATTAGCATGTTTTGCAATTCTGAAATTTTGTCAGCAAAATATAAGCATGTGTTTAAATATTAAATATCGAAATATTTGTATTCACAAAATAAATGAGAGCATGTATCAAACTGGTATTCTGATATGAAGTAATCTCTCTTTAGCTGCTGATGATGTGGTGTTCATACACTGGTGGTACAAATGCCTCTTGTATCAGCTAGTCTGATGACCATATTCTTGTATCTCTTTTATTAAAAGAGCTTAATGTTTGTGTGGAACTTTGAATGGATGCGACACCATTACAGAGAGAGGCAAATTTTATATTGCATATGGACTGAGGATGGCAACTGGAAATGAACCTTGTTGCAAAAACATTTTCTCTTTTAGCATTCAAGTATTTCAAAGTTATTTCCGAATTCCAGCTATATGATTCACCATTTGCCCATTCCAAAAAGAAAAGTACTATTAAAGTAAGTTATGTATGCAGAAAACTCATACCTGCACCATAGCAATTTCATTGGTGACAAGGCCATAGCGAATAACGATGTTACACTCTTTGATGTCCAGGCCTTCCTCAGCTACAGTAGTAGCAATTAGTAAATTTACATTTCCACGTCGAAATTTATCAATAACTTCCCTTTGCTCATTCTGTAAATTAAAATCATTAAATTAACTTTCAGTATTAGTTTCTGTTACCAGTTTCTTCTAATTAACGAGTTTCAGGAATTATAGATCCATCTTCTGAGCTGAGTGCCAAACATCAAATGGCTTTAACAACTGCATTTAAGCATCTTGCAAAGAAGGAGTTCCTATTAAATATAATAGGTGTTCAGCACCATATTTTGAGTGAGAAGGGAGCAGAAGCCAATCTTTTTACGATAACTGAGCCTGGAACCTTGTCACAGTACCTATGTCACAGGTACTAGAAACTTGATAATATAGTTGTTCTATTGTTTTCAAATTCTTTAAGTACTTATGAATAAGACTGGATTTCTATCACTTCAGTAATTTCCAATTAAAATATAGATTTCCTGCTGTAGTTCTAAAGCACTTAAAATTCCCCATAATAAATGGAACCCGTAACTCTGGTCATCTGGGTAGCACCAAAAAGAACAACAATGATACACTTTAAAAAGGAAGGATCTAAATCACAGACTTCTGAATCAACTGGGTGTTTGTCACCAGCTTCAGCAGAGGAACAGAAACTTCCTATTTGCTATATTCAGTTTCAAAATGCAGAAGCTATTGTTTTGTTTGTGCAGTGTGCCACAGAAATTAAATTCCAAGTCTGAAAGAACACAAGCAACTTTTGGAGACAATTTTTTGAGAGAACTTTTTTTCTTTAAACTCAAGGCAGCAGAGCAAAATGGACTCTGTCTAGCATCAAAATACACCATTTTTTGCTTAAATGCTGATATGGGGAGTAAAGAGCAGAACAGAAGAGATGCAAAGTACTTTGATTTGAAAATGTTTTAATTGCAAGTATAAATCACCAGAGACATGTGGTGTATGAAATCAACATAATGGTACAAGATGGACACAACTGAGTGATCAATTGTGATATTTTCAGTATGAATTTTGGCAAGTTTTCTTTCAATGGTTATGCGTCAGTGTGAAGCATGCATATAAATTGGTATAATTTGATTTAAGCAATGATATTACAAAAAGATAGGCATAATCAACTTCGTAGTTTTATTTTTCAATTCAGCAGCTAAAATAAAATGTGAATTACTGTTGTCCTGGTGAGTATAAACTCATTTAACGACTGCATTTTTGCTCTTTTCATTTTGTTTACTTTTGCTTCCCATGCCTTGCTACAACCTGTGTCCCTTTTGACTATACACTACTCTATGCAATGGATGCTGGCTACTCCTATTGCCACAGAATCCAAAACCAAAAAAAGCGTTGCTTGTGGGAATAAAATTATTCCAACATTATTATTCACATATCCTACAGCTTATGAAGATAAGTTGCTGGCAGGTATGAAACCAGAACTCTGGGCTCCGAACTTCAGTTCACTGGCCTAGTACTAAAACAAACTGTTTTCCAAAATCATGTACAAGAGGTAATGTTGACATGCATGGTTCTGTACCTGAGTCATGGGCTTAATTTCACTCTTATGTCCAGAGCCGATAAGATAATGGGCCCTAATTCCCACTTCTTCAAATTTTGGGTTGTCCTTAATCCACTGGAATAGAGCAAAGGCACTTAGACGAGTCTTTGTGAAAATGATTCCTCGAGGTTCCTCAGTCTTTGTGAACTCCTCCATTAAAGTATTTCTCAACTTTATTAGCTTCTCATTTTCATTTTCTGGCTTTCCAGACAACTCTTTCAGGTGTTTCTTTTTTGCTTTAAAAAGAACAGATATAAATTAAGATGTAACCATGTAAAATGACAGCTCAAAACAAAATAAACCCAAAAACCAAAAAAGCAAAAAGTAACTTTCTATATAATTCTCTCAGCATGGCTAATTCACACTCAGTTTGAAGAGCTGTGGCATACCAATTATTTTTGAAGTGAGTTTATATCACTAAAAACACACCAATCAAAATAAATCACCATTATCATACACTTTGCCTACATTTCATGAGAATAAGTCAAAGGAAAAATCTGCCTATACACACAAGAGGTGGTACAGAGTTAAATGCACTGTAATGAAGAGCTAAATCACCACTTGTAATATTTACAAAACTATTTTAAAATCATGGAAGAAAGTCTTACAAGGAGAAACAGATTAATATGCACAGCCCTGGAGCTGGTAATGTTTTTATAAATTTAGACATCAATTGTCCTTGGGACACGAATTAAAGTAGGAATCCTCACTTGGAGGCATGCAGTAGAGTAGACACCAGCACAGGCACGTTGTAATCGATATTGCAGCTCCAAGCCATTTCAATGTACTCGGTGAACTGTCAAATGAATGACTCTCTTCAACTGGCTCTATTGATCATAAGGAGGGAGGATTCCCCATGTGTTTTCTGTTTTTAAAAAACTTCTAACATTTAAAAACCTGTGTCATTACCAGATGATTATGCAAACACAAAACACTTCATATAACACTCTGTGTGTTAATACCCTCCGGTGTCATGACCATGTGCACTCTTTTGCAGTGTACCTAATCCAAGGCAATCATATTCAATGTACCACAAACGCCTGTACCTACTCCACCTAGACAGCAGCTTTATGACTAGTCTTACTAGTATTTTAGAATGTAATCAAGCATAGAAACACTCACAAAAAGTAGACAGACGTAACAAACTTCCACAATTTTCCACCTTAGTTAAACCTGCACTAAGGGCTCCAGGGGGTTTATCACCCAGAGATGAATTCTGCTTTTAAAACTGAAAAATTTCAGATTTTCTTCTATTGCTCCTAGCACTTTCAGCAGTAAAATCCTAACAAAATGGAATTTATTTTTCACTGACAGGTTCTTTGAACTTCATTTACCTGCAGAAATAAAAGCAATCAGAAATTATACTAATGAAACTAAGTTTCATTTTTAGTTAGTTTAAATTTTTGGTTCTCAGCAACAGCTCACTACTGAAATTCTAAATAAAGGGGAATAGACAGGTATGAAGAGTCATTAAAACCATGCTGACATTATCTAACCTATATGGTTTTTTTTTTTTCATTTCCTGAATTTCTCAGTGATAGTCTAAATTTGTAGTTCATTGGATACATGAAGCTGGGTCACACTCTGCAGTATAATCTATTTTTGTTTGCACCACCCAAGAGCCATGGGTGATGGGAGCAAACTTGTCTAGCTCTTTCTCATTGCAAAGGCAGTAAGGAAAAAAAACTGAGCAAAAAAGATTCATGAATGAATCCTAGTTCCAAGGTGAATGATCTGAAAAAAAGGCAACTAACTTCAGTCTTTGCAGTTTGATCTTTTGTTTAATTCTCTAACTAAATGTTCTTTACCTGAAACTAACTCAAGGTCAGCACTCTCCATTCTTTGTATGTAGACAAACAAGCTTTGGCAGAAAAGGTTGGTTAAGAACTCATAATTTAATTACATTTGTATTCCATTTGCTCAACTTTTTTCCCTCCAAGAGCGTCTACTGGAATACATATTTTATGTATCTGTTAAGAGGGTCCTCAGGGACACTTCACTGGATAAAAGCAGAGAACAGCTTTTACTTACTGGCAGCAAAAAAAAAGTGCCTTTCGGTGGGAGCTGAAGAACCTTTTTTACATGTTATGACATGACCCTGCTACGATGTTGTTTAACGCATTCAAAACTGTATGAGCTGGGACATAAAGGTACTGTGATAATAAACAACACAGCAATCTCTAGGATATAATAACTAACGGGCTCATGCAAACCATGTTAGTGCATAATTATGGATTTCATATATTAAATATCACAATGTATTTCAAACTCACCATGAAATAAACCTATTAGAAATTCATCTGTTTCATCCTGTTTTGATACTGCTGGTTCATCATCATCATCTTCGTCATCATCATCATCACCACTCCTTACTGTCTTCTTACTTTTCTCCTCTTTATAGAAGTTATTTAGGTGCTCGTAGGCATCCACCATTCGGATGGTGTCATTTATCTGGAGAGCATCATTGTATTTCTTCAAGTGTTCTGCACAGACACGTTCCCTGCGTTTCTCTTCTTTTGCAGCTACAAGGGAACAAAAATACAAAAAAAGTCTTTGTATAGAATGACCCAAAGAAATCCAAAGCTGGGGTTATATTTGCTATGCAGTTACCTCTTCTCTCTTCACTGATCACCCACTGTTCATATGTCTGAGTTCCAAACTCAGATTTTGGATGCAGCTGGCAATAATTTTGTATTTCTGTCATGATCTCAGTAATTCTCTCTTTAAATGGATCCTAGAAATAAATTGACTAGGCAAAGTAAGTAAGCATCTTCTGTCAACAAAAACACTGGCTAGTATCACTTTGAGTAATTTTTAAAAAGTTAAACCTTAAATTAAAAAACAAGTAAGGCTGTTAAGTGTGTTTAGTGTTATGGAAATACACAGTTCAGAATATTACAAAACTTATACTGTGAAATAACACTTTTTAAAAAAAACTGAATACAATATCATCACTTTAATACAAATATTTCAGCTTTAGAAGGTCTTTTGACCAGATAACTCAAAATATAACTGCCATAAGTAAAAATTTAGTTCTATTTCAGTTGAGGAAAGCAACAATATTCAAATTAGCACTCTGGATCATCAAAAGTTTATAGAAAAAGAGCATTAGTAAAAAGTTTTTAATACTGTACATTTTTAAAGGGCCCTATAACTTTAATACTGATTTTTTTGAGAAAACATACCCTTTTTTTGTCATCTGCAATCACAGTCTTCTTAGATGGTTCCTTCACCTGATTCTTTAGCTGGAAGGCATGCTCTTCAACAGTCATTATCCTACATGCATCAAGATTAGCACAGATCTGGGAGAAAACAAAATGTTATTTCTGTAATATTGGATGAGTTATTTCACATGAAAACTGAATTAATGCAACACAGCTTCTTATTTAGATATTGAGGTTTATATAACTTGACTTTCTTCCCACAAAAATTGGATAAAGGCAGCATCAGAACAAGAAGGTACAAGTCTTTGAAAAACATTTGAGATAAACTGCACAAGTTACTTTTTAGGCCAGAAGTGATCCTTGCATACAGGAAAAAAATTGTAGATCACGATGCAAATGAAGTATTTTGAAAAGGAAAATATAGCAACAGTATTTTGGAAGAGTAGATTTTGGAGCACAAAATGAATAAAAATAATGGTGAAATAGCAAAAAAGAACATAAATATTAGGGATTAATTATAAAAGTAAGAGCTGTTATGAGAGTAGAAAATAATTTGAGACAACCTTTCCTGGAACAGGAAAACATAGAGAGAATGTTTGGCCTAAGTGCACAACTGAACTGGACTTTCTGCTTTTGACTTCTTCCAAGGAGAAAATATGTACATGTCATTAAGTAATAAGGGAAACTATAACATCATTCTGAGCAGACAAAAAAGTAAAGGAAGTCTGCCCAGTGATCTTTTTAATGACTTCAATGGTACTTGTATATTTCAGCTTGCATATTCAGATTACATTTCTTCAGATACAGACACCAGAATCCTATCAATAGGAATTCAGATGAAAAGGAATTTTCTGCTTTTTCCATTGCCAGCAAGTTTTTCTGTGAAAATTCTTTGCAATTTTGTCTGCTTCAATACAGCATAAAACCTTCTTGAAGGCCTCACTTATTCAATATCACATTCTGTTCTTGTGCAATTTACTAGTCAGGAGTTTTCACTGCAGTACTGGGTTAAATTCTACTTTCCTATTACTAATGCAAAACCATTTAATTTCAAGTAAAATAAAGTTTCTTTAAGTATAGAATTTAACAGAATATCTCCAGTCAGGTGTTTATGCAACCTCAATGAGTAACTCTAACTGAAAAAACAAAACACATTTGTATGCTACCTGTATCTCACAAGTGGTTTCTGTTTTGTTTAAATATTCAACACTGTTTCTCATTTTCTTGGACTCACAGAAATGCTCAGCTTAGTCACTCTAGAAATACAGGTATAAAATACGTTGTGTCTCTAGTATTTAGGGATACACAGTAAATTACAAGCCATCAATTGAACAATAAGACTTTTAGTAACCATAAAACCATACTACATTGTGGATTTCTTGCCTCTGACCTTGGGAATTTTTTTCAAGTGAGGCAATCATTTAACTTCCCTTTTCAGTAACCCTACTTTTCCTGTAAAGTACCCTTTATTTGTACATAGATTTCCATTATTTTTAGAGGGTCAATTTAATGTCTATGAGCTGAACTTCCACATACACAAGAAAAAATAATCATATTGCCTACTTGGAGCCTAACACTGACGTTGAAAGTTTTACTTGAACAAGACAATATCCCTTTGATGGTTTGTGTTAGGGCTATTTACTTTCAGAATATGCTCTTCAGCTTTTGAGTAGGATGTTGCACCTCCTACACCAGGTGAGGCTGTAAGTCCCAGAATCTGAGGCTGGGGGATCAGAGTTTTGTTTTCTTTTGCCAGCTTCCTGTTCTTCATCTTTTCCTTTAAGTAACGTCGCATTATATTGTTGTAGACACCTTCCTTTTGAGTGTGATGACACTCATCGATAATGATGAGGGAAAAATCTGGAAAAAAAAAAAGACTCCTAAAGTGAATAATTTTATTTCAAATGCCGAATTTGTGTGACTAAATCTTGTAACATGTAAGGATGGTGTTGAAAAGAACCCATCAGTTTGTTTGAGAACTAATGTACTAGGAAATTGAAGTGCTGGATGAAGGCGAGGATGGAAGCTGAATATATGTAATGGACTTTGGAAACTTTGCTAGAGTCCTGATGTGCCAAGTAGTTTTACATTTCATGTACTGGAAGAAAAAGGCCTTCTATTTTTGCAAAAACAATCTGATGATATAAAGAATTTCAGAGAAATATTTTTCATATCTTCCCAGTGGAAAGAACATATCATAGTTGAACTTGATACTATCTTTTATATCCATAACTGTGTCTGACAAACTATATATTATTTGCTTTTGAGAAACATAATATGTTAGAAGCCTTTCAGAAATTCTGGAAAGGCTTATTGTGGTCAAAATATGCTTCCATTTTGTAGCAACACAAAGATTTCCTCTCTATTAGTGTCCAATTAAAAGATTTATATTACTTTATGGATGTGTTATTGGAAAGAACAAACAGATTAGTGGGAGCACTACCACTCATCTCTCTTTTGTAGCAGAGGAAACTGATGGAGATTCAGACAGGTATTACGTGCTTTTTGGTCACAGAATATTTACATGCAAGCAATATACTATACAACAAGGAAAAAGAAAATTATTTTTTGTTTCAAATTTCTCAAAAAATATAGAAAACACATCTTTAATCTATCTGCATATGCAGCCAGTGACATATATTTCAAGATTCTGAGCTGAAAGATTCATGAACATTTTTCTGTTTCTCTAACAGCAAAACTGGTTTATGGAGCTCCCACTCCTTCTGTAGCTGGCCAGTAACTCTCTAATTCAACATTGTATCCAACAATTTGAAGAAAGTTTGTGGACATGACTGTAAAAAAGATCAATGAAATGATCAGGGTTAAACTCTTATATGTATTTTTTTTTATGTGGACAATTTCCATGGTCTTATTTACTCATTGATGTATAAACATATTGATGTGCTCAAATTGTTGCACCACTACAAGTCAGTTTTCCACAACTGGCAGCAGAAGTTGGAAATTAACGGAGCTAAATCAATCTCAGCTGGTATTGAAGAACCTAAAGAAAGATGGAGACTAAACACGGGAAATTGTATTTAAAAGGCTACACCAAACATTTCTGCTAAGACAGCAAGCCAGTGCTCCATGTTGCTGGGGAAAGCTAATTGCCTTCACAGCGGTTCAGGAAGCCAGTGTGGACAGGAGTGATGCACTTTCAAATCTAAATTCTTATTTATTTCCAAGATTTCTACATAATGCAAGACTTCAGAACAGTGCTGACAGTTTCTCACTTATTCTGCCATCATGAACTTACTCCCTTTGATTTTGACCATCAACTCCACCATGCATATTCCTGTAACTACCTGTGAAGAAACTAACCTACCAGAAGGGATGTATTCTTTTACTAAGGAAATGATACACAGCTTTTAGAAAGTCCATACAGTGACTTCAGCCCTTGGCACCGAGGGTAAACACTGGGTAAAATGCAATTAAGACAGGCCCCTCCATTTCACTGAGGCTGGAATTCCATGTTACATGTAATGCAGACCTCTGTGGAAACAGATGAAAAAAGTATGCACAGAAATCTGGAAAAAAACTTGTAACTAATTAGGATGATTTATATAGGCTGCAAATTAACCAAGTCACAGCCATAGAAATGGAGCTGGCTGAGTTCATGCTTGCTTGGCTTTGGTCCAGCTGAACTTAGGAGCACAGGTGTGACAGCACAGAAAAAAAAAAAATGAGGTGCAGGGCTGCCTGAGTTCTGGAAAAAATGTAGCTCCTTATGAAGGAAACTTTGCAAAGTGTGAAACCCATTCAACCCACTTCATTACACTGTCTGGTTGGGACTCAGCCCAATTCTAAACAGGACAGCAATTTCAGTAGAAATGTTCAGATGCCTCCATATAGCATTCCAAGATGATTCAGATGTAGGAAAGCTTATTAACTTAGATGCAGTGGAGAGGAAATAAATATAAGAAAATCGCTGGTACTCTGCCTAGGTCAATAACAAGGCATTCTGAAGGAGGGGATCCAATTCTGGGGTACCCAAGCGGCTCTGCAGGAGTTCATTTGGATCAAGCAGTAAGCCCAGCCAGCACTAGGCACTGACAGACACAGACCAACCCTCAGGTTTCTCTGCTGTCTCTGTGACACTCAGACCAACACTTCTTTTATCTCAGGGCCATTATTTTGAATATCACAGCTCTCCCCTACATCCTGCCCCATCTAAAAAGGAACTGATTGCATGCAAATAGAGGGAGAAGTTAACATCTCACAGAGGAAGGTCGCTGCAGCCCAGGCCCTGGAGGTGACATCATGGGCTGTTCTATTTGTATCTCACTGGTAGATAATACCATTTCCTTTCTGATGTCAGAGATATCTGCCACTTCAGCATTCTGGGAAAACGATTTTGCCTTGTTTATCTTTTGTTTTCTTCAACTTCCTTGATCTGTTGTAGGACACCATTACATCTGCTGAGCTCAGAGACACACAGTTATAAGCCATCATATCACTGTATATTAGCAAAATTACAAGAGTTTAAAGAATATAACTTTTACAACAGATTGGATTTTATCTTGTGTTCCATTTCTCAAACTACCAAGTGCATTTGAGTTTTGATAGGTTTTTTCTCATCCTGTATACGGTTTCTGTGTGATATGACTTAGTGCTCTACCAAGCCTGGAAAGTGGAACCAGTACAACTGCATCTGTATGAAGCTTTGCTTAAGCTAGATAAAATAGGAAGCATAACAAATATTTAGTACAAATAAACTATAGAGCCTAATTTTGGCTTGCGTGCTTAAGATCTGATTTTGACTACAGCTTGCATTTATAAAACAAGTAAATTGAAAAAAACACTACTGAATGTGGCACATTTTTACCCTGCAATTTTCCGGAATGGATATATACTTTTATTCCTTCTGTAAAAATTTCAGAATAAAAAACTTGCCTGATAGGTGGACACCTTCTTCATCTTCCCTGGATGCATTTAACAGTGAATTCTCAAGGATCTGTGCTGTGCTTATGATGACATCATTTCTTCTGACAACTTCAGGAAATGAGATTTTCAGCTGAGAATCACCACTTAAACCAGTAACCTGATACCAACGCTTCAGGAATGGACTAAACTCTTTTGTTAAATGCTGTTCTACCAATGGCACCTGAACAAAAGTTTGCAAAGAATTTAAAACATATTAAGCACAGGATTAAAAATACATGCCTGTTTGCCACAAATGTTAGGTGAACAAAAGAAAATTAAGCAGCAAAAATCCCCAAACCAATTTCTCCCCTCCAACTTCTCCTGTGAAACATTTTTGTCCCAAGAACTTTGGCTTAACTATGCCTTTGAAAGAATGAACAAACCATGCATGCCCTGGCTATTTAACTGAGCTTATAACATGCTTTCACATTTATTCTTGTAAGAGGATACGGATATTGTTTACAATTTCAAGAAAATTCTTAAATATATTTCTATATTTTAATATTACAATAGAAGATTAATTTATATGTGCTAAATTTAACTGCAAAAATTACAGCAATTATCAGAAAATCTGACAAAACATTCCTTCACTACTGTGAGACTCATTAGATGATCTTCATTTTTATTTTTTAAAATTCATTACAAAATGAAATTGTACTTTTTCCAATAATGTGGTTATTACAGCACATCTAAACTTGCACTTGCACTGTGGTACGCTTGTTTGCGCCAAGCGGATGGTGCAATAGAGATGACAGGCTAGATCTGTATGTCTTTAAACACAGTACACCTGGAGAAGCTGAGAATTGTTTATATTCATTTTACAAAGTCTGTATTAACAAAGCATGATGTTTGAAAAATATTATTCTTTAAAAAATGGACTAACCTACCTTATTAACAAGTACTATGACTTTTCCAGGCTCTGATGCTCTTTTCTTCTTATCCAAGTGGTCTTTGGTAATGTAAACTGCCACTCTGGTTTTACCACTGCCCGTAGGGAGACATATTATAATATTCTCCCCATTCAGCGCTGGCTTTGCAACTTCCATCTGGTAATCTCTCAGGGTCAGATCTGGCTCAGGTGAGGCTCTCCTCTCCACTTCATCTTCATCTAAGGGTACAACAAAAAAAACTATCAAACAGGAGGCACAGAACATTTATCAGAGGACTGAAAAAATCTCAAATGGAAAAATATTAATTTACTATCAGAAGCATCTTCTGAATAAATAGAAACAGCACACTAGCATAGACAATGCTCCTCTGAGGACCTGTGCAACTCTGCATCAGAACTGCTTCCATCCAGTCACCACTCAGGGCAGGTGGAATAAGCCACACTATGGCTTCACCCATCTATGTTCAAATGACTACTATTAGGTATAAATTCAAATTATACAGTTCAGTAGCACTGGAACCAACAAAGATTGTGTTTGGAGCTGCAGTATTTATAACCTAGCCAAGCTGCTGTGACGTTCTCCTTCATAAATACTGAAATTGATTTGGTTACAAGGGAGTTACCTTTTCAAGTACTTCCCAGAGAATGAAAAATGGAGCCATAGAAAGAAAAAAAAAGATATGGAACATTTAAAAATGGTCAAGAGAGTTATAAAGTATAAAGACCAAATAGATAAGAAAATTCAATTGCCCATACAAGATGGAGTTAACTGCAGAACGTATCACACCTACTCATGGTAGATTATGTTGCTTCTTAGCCTGGCTCACACATAATAGAATTGGGTGTTCATTAAAAAGCCATATACATTTGCCACCTAAGGCCAAAGTCTTCCATCTCTTATTGAAAATGCAATGGCAGAATTTAGATCTACAGCTCACAAAAGGAACAAACAATCTTCTAAATGTAAAAGTGCAAAAAAAGAAGAAGATGTTGAATTATTTTGAGCAGTAAGAAAAGCATATCAAGTCTCTTGAGTTTACATGTATATAGCGAGTCAGAACTTCTATGTGTATGTTAATATCAGAAGGATTTATTTCAATTGAATCTTAATGGGATTTTTTTCCTACAAATAAGTTTAGATCACTTTTCAAGTATTAATTGCCCTCAGTGAAGAAAATGCACAAATTCATTCTACTAGACTAAAAATGAGGGGAGAAAAACCCTAGTGTTGTTTCCTGATGGTATCATTCAATGAAGAATCATGAGTATTTTATTATCACTGATACATTACACACAAAGTAACTATATCTTTCTAGTTTTCCTGATTCCATTAAATAAAATTAAACTAACAAAAAGTAATGAAGCTTGATAAAACACTGCTGATGGAAACATGTGAATGCCATTCTTAAGTGTTTTTTGCTTGTTTTGCCTTTTAGTGTGAGTGCAGTGCTACCTGGACACAGGGACATTTGCACCAGAGCGTACTTGCTGTTAGTTATCTGATTTCTACTACCCTCTTTGGAGGAAGAAGGTTGTTTGCTTTTTGGCTGGCTAAATTCAATAGCTCAATCATATTGAAACTAGCACTTTATCACCCATCTGTTTGGTTAAATTTCAGTTCCTTAACATCCTCAATTAACAGTCCAGGCCTGAAAAATATTTAACTTAGCTCTTTCCTAGCTTCTTCAGGCCTTGTTTAGATAAAGGCTAATACAGGAATCTTTTCACAGATTAAAAAATTAAATAATTAAAGATTTTTCATCATGCACAGTATAACATTAGGGAAGTCGTCTGCCTTCATACAAGGCTCATGTGAATTGCTGCTCTGGGCTAAAAGAAACATGATAATTATTCTATTGTCCTAACCACACAATTTTTTAAAATGTGAAATGAACCTTGCACACAAAAATGTAGCTGAATCTACATGAGTCTTTGCATTAAAATCCAAATCATGTCAGTGTGCAATGACACCATCCAAATATCTTTGTTAATACAACAGCCTTACTGCAAAATTTCACATTATAAAACCCTTAAATAATGCATCTGCATCTTCTTAGCATTTTTTTCTCATTATTGCTCTCACTGAGTTTACTAGACATGATTAAAATGAATGGATGCTTTTAAAAACTTTTTCACTAGTTGTTTTTAAAAGCCATGTGTAAACAGAACATATAGCAAGTAAACAGAACATACAGCAAGTAAACACTATGAAAAAATCTGTTCTCCATTCTTCACAAAACTGTACTGGGTTTTTTTTCTGGATTACTGGACACAGCAAATGCCCTATTTGCTTAATGAGAGATACATCAGGAATCTTAAAGGATGAGGCCATACATACATACGTGCTGCCAAATGCCAGGAGCCTGGCTGAGCCTGACCAGCTGATACAGTGTGCCTGCCTGCCCACAGAACAGAGAAGTTCCCATGCCCAGACATTTCACGTGACAGAGTGAGTCAAAAAATACAATGTGACTGATGAGTGTCCTCAGTTGACAAAGAAGTGCAAAGTAAATCTTTGCGGTTAGCAACACACAGACTAAAATCTTTGCTATAGCGTAGCAATTTAGATCTGAGCTATCCTGAATTTTCTGTGTACTTCCAAAATACGTGGATTTTAATATTTAAAAAGCTTAAAACTATTTAAAAAGTATTTACAGTAAACACTTTGCAGGCATAGGGTATATAATATTTACAGTGACCTTACTGATGTAATACTAGGTTTATTAGGCCCAACTGGCTTGAAAGGTGCTCAGATTTTTTCTAACCCTTGTACAAGACACAGTCCCAGCACAAATTTTATAAAGGCTAGATTCCAAAAAGTGTTCTTGAATTCTGTATAGGTAAACAGGCTGATCATCATGGTGGACAGTTCCCAATTTGTTTTGTCTGAGGTTTGGAAAAAAAAAAAAAAAAAAAGACGAAAAATATTGGGATGTCTTTTACAACAGCAGTGTTTATTTTGGCTCAGACTATATACATAGCAAGATAATACCTGCCTGCTAAGTATTATTTAAACACAGTTCAAGATCTAGTTTTAAATTGTATTTAGAACCTGCACATGTATTTAAATGTGAGATTCACAAAGGTCTTCAGATAGCAACCCCCCTTGCTTAGGTTGCTTTTACAAATAAGGCTACTAAAGTACTTGGGTCCAAAATGGACCTTCATTATTATTCTGCAAGTAGCCAGGAGATGTTTCTGCTCACCTTTCTTTGCCTCTAACACATTCCTATTTCCTCTCACCCTATGTGGGGGCCAGGTACAATCTAGCTCCTCTATGAGAATAAAAGAAACACGTCTGTGTGGCAGCATTATGAGTATCTGTCCAGGTGACTGCACTGGATGACTTCTAGTCCCTTCAGCCTATGTGATTTTATCATTCTGCCTCACTGACCAGTTTGCACAATGACAATGTCGAGAGACTTGTTCAGACGACCTCAGTAAATCAACTGTTTTGGGGCTAGGACTTAGGTCCAGACCCTTAAAAATGGCATCTGTTTTCCAACAAAATAAGAGCAAGTCTGGCATCTAAATACACTGAACTAGAGTTCACAGTAAAGGAAAGCCCTTCACTGAGTTTTATTCTAGCCTACTCACAGAGTACTTCCCTTAGAGCTTACTTTGCAATTACTAAATAATAACAGAAGGGAAATGTACCTGAATCGCTGGTTGTGCAGCTCTGTCCCAGGTTTCCATTCAAGTTACTGACACTTCCATCTCCTATGGAAACATCTGACTCTAAATGAAAAACACAAAGAAATGTAGTATAATATATTTGCTGTACAAATATAAATATCAAATGCATGCTCTTTGCTCTCTCCCTAAGTTGTTAGAGTAGGTTAGATGAATGTCAGGCAGGGATGGCTGAGATCTATAGTCTCTATTTTTGGTAAAGATAAAAATACGAACAATATAATTAATTTTCTTATGGAAGAAAATACGGAGTGGAAGATTAACATCCAAAGCATGGCAGAGGTAAGGCATTATGGGTCATGATTTATTGCTTGAAAGAAGGAGTTCCAGACATGATCACCTGCATAATTCCCTTTAGTCCTATTTTACTGTATTTTTCAGAAAGGTGAAAAGCCAAAAAAAAAGCTGCTGGCCAACTGAACATCCTCTTTTACTCCCTGCAAGCCATGAGAGCTACATTTGTAGCAGAATAAAAACAAAACCAGAACTGTGATTTTTTTTTTTTTTTTTAAGTTTCTTGGTGTAACATGAAGCGCGAACCATAGTTCCCGAGCAAACACGAGCAGCGCCGAGCTATGGAATCGTGCGGCCCCGAACCCAGGCGGGCCGGGCGCGGCCGCGGGCGCTCGGCGGCTCCGCTGCGGAGATTGCCGGGCTCCGCTCGCCCTCTGCCGGGCCAGACACGCCTCACACGCGCTCATCTCGGCTCGCCAGCACCATCCATAAAGACGGATTTTCCAAAACTCAGTCCTTTTAGTATCTGTTTTGCTTAATTAGCTAGTGAACTTGTGTTTCCATCAAGTTATTTCTTGAATATCCTATTAAGTTAAATATCCGTATTTTCCCTAATGTATTGTCCCCAACAAATTATTCGTATACAGATTTTGTGAATGGGAATTTAGCACGGATGGAAGTTACAGTGTCCTAGAAAGGAACGCCTGAAACACTATAAAGTCTTGGTAAGTGAGGTAGAAATTAAACCTCTGCATTCAGTGAAGTTATGAAGCTATCTTAGCTACCACTAGGAGTCAGGTATTAGTAGTTTTTCTAACAAATGAATGCAATCAACAGAAAGGCACAAAAAAGAAGAAAACCTCACCAGTTACACGGCACGTTCAAAGACCTGTGACAAACTATTAAGGAGCATTAGTGGAAACTCCCAGCTATGAAGATGACACTGCTATCTCTTGCTTTCACTTTCTAGGAGTCCACATAAAATAGGAAAGGCAAGACAAAATTAAAATTCTGCATATCTATTCCATATGGTCTCCTGTCTAAAATGACCTTCTGAAAGACATGAAAATATGAATCCATAAAGTGTTTTCTACACAATTATCTGAATTACAATGTGCACCATGCATTATACAACAATCTCTCAACAAAAAACATCAGTGGTGAAGTGAAATGCAAAATACTCATCTTCCAAATGAAAGGTGACTAGAATAATGTTCTCCTTTTTCAACTGTGGCAATTTACATGAATTATTTTAAAACAAAATAAATTTAAAAAAACCCAAGCCAGTAAGCATTTCCAAAATAATGAAGATAAAAGAGTTAATATTCTAACAGCTGTTTTTACCAGTTAATCTTCCCTTAGAGTCCTTCTTGCACATTGTAATGCAGAATATTTCACAGGAAGATTTTCAGTCACTTTACACTGAGTACTAAATAAGTAGAGAGACAATGGAATGGAATGCAATGAAAAGCAAATCTTGAAAAAGAGAGCTGCTATTATTTAAACTGTTGTTTATATAGGTAACTGCAGCAACTTAATCCAGGTGTTGACCTTGCAAACTTATTTGCTTTTGTGTTATTTTGTGTATGTGAAGTTTCTTATCTGTGTTTTTGCAGGACCAATTTTCTCTAGTTATTTTAGGCTAAATGATCTATTTCTACTTTGTTTTTATGACCTTACTGCTCTCATACCTTCTGACTGTTACTGTTCCATCTACCTAAATAAAAGGGTCAGAGGAGGCTTCAGATACAATGCAAATGGCAGTAATTTCAAGTGACTTGAAAACCTTCTTTCTTCTTTAAATATGTCCTTCTCAAGACATAAAGGAATGGTGGGAGTGTACTGACAAACTGACAACACTTGACAGCATCAAATTACAAACGAGGTGGGTTCCCAGCTCACTTGGAAGTAGAACCTGAGTTCCATTTGTATTTTGATCTGCCTGGTTTAAAATTACACTCTCATGAAATCATGAGAAAGGATGGAAACAGAAAATGGAAAAAGACCTGAGTGCTGTTAAGTCTGAGTGTACAAGTGCATTGATATCAAAGGCACTTGAGGATGGCTGAACGTGAGGCAGTTCCTCTGCAGGAATCTCCAAGCAGCCCTTGTTACCCTGCATGTACACTGCTGCTTTGGTTCATCTCAGAACTGTGTGTTTATACTGAATCTGTCAACTGTCCCCACTTACACTACTTTGGTTCATATCACAGAGCTGGTTTAGATCACAAGAAATTAACTGTCAGCTGAAACCAAATGAGATTTGTTCTAACTACTTGCAGGCACACAGTCCACATGAGACTGAAGTCAATCTGAACCAAACTGATGGAATCCACGTACTCTGTACCCCTTTAGCCATTTCACTGCACAGATCTGTTCAACTGCCCAAACTGCTAACACCCACTCTCTATTTCATTTCTGTGCTGAGACGATAGTTTTTTAGCTACAATTAGCTTGGGGAACACCAGTTAATAACTAATAGATCTAATTATCTGTAATACTCCATCTGAAAAGAGGCAAGTAGAAGATCAGGCTAACAGCAATGAAAACCTACCCTTAGTAGGCTCAATAAGAGCCTTAGCTTTGTCCAGAAAGAATAATCTGGTCTGATCTATTTTGAATTGCTATTAAATATTTTGCACCTCTTCTTCATAATGCCAAATGATGTTCTAACCTAGGAAAACCAAGTTGATATTTTTGCTGTAGTTAATAATTCACTACTTGCTACAAAGCATTGAGATATCCTGTTAATATCATGCTAAATGAGAAACAGACCACTACAGTTGCACATTGAAAGACTGCAGTTTTTCAGAGCCATTTTTTTTAAAAAAAATTATTCATGTTTGATAAAAAGAGAGCAGCCTTAGTTGTTTTACTCCTTTAACTGAGTAAACCCACTAGTATGATTTCAGGCAGGATTTACCTTAGCTGTAACTATTGTTTGAGCTCCATCTGAACTTGGAGCACACATAGTTCCTGAATCATGCAGTGAATGTTTGAATCACTGTCTGGCACCTGTGTTTGGACATTGTTGCTGGTAATTGCTGTTGCTCATAATCAACTCCCAAGGCATGTTTTTAAGAGTGGATCTATGTGGACAACAGGCCACAAACATTTCTAAACATTTTTACTAAAAATGTACTTCTGAGTATGTATGTGACATGAGGAAGGTTGCTTGATATTCTGTAAGTAAAAAACCTTAAAATAAACAGAAAAATTACTTGTCAGACAGCACTAAAGGACTTTCCAAAACAAAAAATGCTTTTCAATATAGAATTTCCAGCCTTCTAGAAAGAAGTACTTAATACAGCTGCAGTTTTAGTGGTACAAAACCATTCCTCTTGTCTTAAATTGTTCAACACCGTGCAGAGTTGTCAACATTAACCTAATGTTATTGGATAGTATAAGCCTACTATGGATGGGTCTGAAATAAAATATTAATATTATAATATTACATATATATAAAAAAATATTTTATCAAAAATATTAAATATATTTGAAAAATATTCATTTATTCACACAGGTACTAGATCAAAACACCAGTTAGTGGACAAACCTGACGCCACAGAATTCTTTTCTATGGATGTTTCCAACACACTGTTCTCACTGCTGAAACTATCATCCACATTTTCTTTCTGTTTCAAATTCTCCTCTATGACGTATCCTGGTTGACTTGCAACTTCTGTTTCTTCGTTTGTACTCTTCTCAATCCCATTTTGTTTATTCTCTGTTCCTAGAAAATATAGAGAAATTCTACGGCAACTCTATAAAACATTTCATTTTAGTCTGGAGCACAGAAAATAACGAACTAACCTGTATTCATCATGTACATAACAGTATAACACACGGTCTTGGTCTTGACTCAAATGTTATAGTTTGGAATTTTGACCTTTATATAAATATTTATCAAGAATTTACTAATCTAAAATTAGAAATGAAACTTAGGTTAATAGATTTATTTTTTTGAAGTTCTCAACTTCTGTACGTAGGTGTTGGCTAATAACAACCTGTTTCACTGTAACAAATCACAGGGCGTCAAGCTGAGGTGATAAAATGTAGCATCAGTGTTCTTCATCCACAGTACCCAATGAAGCTGTTTCCTTCTTATGTCAGGGTATGCTCGTGCAACCACACACTTTATGTATCTACACACATACAGGACTGTGTACATGGAAAATTACTTATCCTCTGGAAAGAGGAATGCCATTCATGCTTTATGCATTAGTCTGTACAGTTTGTTTTGGGGCCTGCATTTTGCAAAATTACAGAGAAACTGTGGAATAAATGCATTCATTCAGTAGTCCATCAAACAACTGAATTAAACTTCAGTTTTGCGCTATATGGTCAGCACTATACTGAAAATTCAAAAATGCAAAATTTGAAAAGAATTGAAAATAAAAATATGAAAAGAATAGTAATAATTTGCATATTTGTGAAATATTTATTACTTTGTTTATCTTACTGATAGCAAAGTAGTAAAGACAAGAATTTAAGCCTCACACAGCTGCAACACAGAAAGAAAATCAGGGCCACAATAGCTGCTGAGCTGTTCCCAGCATCCAAGTTTCAGCCAGAATGATCTGAGGCTCTGACTTGGTTGGTCTTGTCCTGCAGCACTACAACACTCAACCATCTTTGAACTGCATCTTCAAATATCACAGCTGCTTGTCTGTGTCTGGCAGAACACCATCTGATTCCTGTCCAAAGCTGGAAGAGACACCTTTGCGTCCCTCTTACCTCAATCTTAATGCACTGCCCCATTGCAGCAACTAAAAGCACAGAGACAGTTCTGGTGAGTTCCTCAAGTGAGCAGGCAGAAGTTGCTACATGGGAAATCTGTTAAAATAATTTAGTCTCAAAAATTTTATAAAACATATGGGGAGTAAAAATAAGGGATAAATTATTTGGGGGCTGCTTCCTTTTTTATATTTAAGAATACAGAGGAGCACTGGTATAATTTTACAGTATTATAAGCATTACAGGAATGAAAAGGAGTAGCCACTTCACTAGTTTATTCTATTACTTTTAGTAAATTTTGTAATGTTTTGAGTCTTAAAGTATGCAAAGTACTTTAAAATGCCAAAAATATTTGTAAACCGTTCTATAAAGGAAACACTTGCATTGAAAGAGAAATCCAGGTAAAGTCTGTTTTGTTTGTTCAAATTAATCTTCAGAGTATTTTTTATGAATTATTATAAAAATCACACTGAAAACCAATGGGTTTTAAAAGGTAAGACTCAGTTTAATTGTAACTAAATGCATACTGTTATAATTCTCATATTGCTTAATAAGGATTTTTAGTATTTAAAGATCTTTCAATTAAGCTGTTACATAACTTTATTTTCAAATCCCTGGACAATCAAAAGCATTAGTCCCAGTGCCACAATAAAACAATATGGTGGCAATCCTGCACTGCTTCTTAAATAACAGTACAAAAAAAAAGAAAAAACAGAAGAAGAAAAAAAGAGATACTAAAAATCCACACATCAGTACCAGTGAAGTAAGATGATTACCTCCTGTATTTCCACTTAAATCATCTGCAAGGTCTTCATGTTGGGTTTGACGGAGAGCAATCAAAAAAGAAGAGAACCAATCTTTCTTCTGGACTATTCTGCTCAGTAGCTCCCTTGCACCATCTCTGTTCCCACGATTGTCAGTAACAGTCTGGATCTGGTAAAAACAAAAAACCAGAAACAACCCTCACACAGACTTCGGAAATGGTTTGAGAAAGTTCGTAAGAACAGTATAGGTGCAAAAGCATTTCCCTGTCATCATTAAAACATACCGAAAAATAAAGATATAAAGTGGACCTGCCACTCATCAGAAGAGAATTATTGCAGTTTTGTCCAACCTCATGTTCATCCCATACGGTTTTGGGTAGGATATATAAAACCTATGAGATCTGGAATTTAATTTGAGAGACTGGTAGTACTATACAAAGGTTATAATAATAACCACTTTATAATAATTATTAGTATTGTGGAATAATAATTGGTGTTCAGACTGGTTTCGCGAATAGACAACCTTGATTAAGGAGAAATGATACCACACAGTTTACCAAAGCTCAGACTTAACCTGTAACATGACCTCATACATAAAACAGAACATTTCCCTTCTTAAACTGTGCCTTCATCATCTCAACTCCCCCTTAAAAATACAGTAGCTATGCCTCTAGAAAGTGGCTGTTGCCCTCAAAGAAGCTATGGAACAGGGTCCCAAGGCTGTCACAAGCACAACTTGACATGTGATCACATGAGGAACAAAACCATGACCCCAAGAGCAAAGCAGCCTGAGACAGGTGTTCAGTCTCAAGGGCAATTTTCTCAAGGCTCAAGACTCACACATCCTGACATGCAAGGAAATGGGCAGGCATAGCAGTGGGAGCACCTGACTGAGATTCATGACTAAACAGAAGTGTGTGGAAAGTGGGAGGTATCAGGAAAGCCTAAACTCCACTGGAGTTTAAACTGGCAGGATTGTGAAGGGTACTGAATGGTTTGATGGAAATATCAGCAACAAAAAGGTGACCTAGGGGAACATGAGGACCCAGTACCAGGAAATGGAGTCAGTAGCTTCCTAAAAGGCCTCTGCATCTGCCACACAGGGTGCAGCTGATCATTGCTGCTACCTGATGGTCACAAGACAAAATTACAGTATCTTACAGTCGTTTAACTGAGATGGTGCATAAAACTACCTCAAAAGTGGATGCAAAGGCTCAGAGGGCAAATGTGACTTAGTTCCACCCTTAGTTTACCAGTTTTCCCTTTACTACTATGGCAATTATTATTTTAATTGGTTCTAACACTATTTCAGGATATCAGGTTTTTTTTGAGTTTCAAGTAAGTTTCACATTCCGGGCAAGTCATTCTTAGCCAAGTGGAATAAACACTGGGAAATGTTTTCATCGAAGGTTAACACTTCCTTGTTCTTGTTGAACTGGTATTTCTGCTCACCTCACTGTCTAGTGTGATAGCCCTTAGTGAACTTATAGCAAAAAAGGGGACGGAAAATCTTGCTTTATTTTAAATCAAGTATTCTTTAGGACTTCACAGACTATCACTACTTCCTGATATAGTTCACGGGTCAGAAGACAATGATCTTTAGAGCCTAAGGTCTGGCAAAATGATAAGTAACAGTAAACCCTGACATATTTCTTCCACTTAGACACTGTCTTGGTCCAACCCTCTGTTCCTGGCATTTTTCTTTGCCCCACTCTTAGCTGGCATCCCATCTGTTGGCCCATTGCCAACAGTCTTCATTGGCGTATCTGGACCCATTATCTCTTTTCCCCGCAGTCTGGGAACTCCCCTGTCATTTTGGCACTTACTACGCCATTTGTAGTTGTGGCTTCCTGGCTGCCCAGTGTCTGTGGCACTGTCTGCGCCCGGACTCACCCGGTCCATGTCCTCGTCCTGGAAGACGCCCATCTCCAGGCACTTCTGGGCCACCTGCACGGTGCGCATCCTGTCCACCAGCGTGCCGTGCAGCAGCTGCACCAGGTGCACGCAGAGGTCGTGCTCGGCCTCCTCTGCCGGCGAGGGCAGCTGGCTCAGGCTGGGGTTGGCGTAGCAGGCGGCCAGGCCGCAGCCGCCGTGCTCCAGCGCCTGCAGGAACTCGCGGATCCAGCCGCAGCCGCGGGGCCCCCGCTCCACGGCCCGCAGCAGCTCCTCCGCCGCCGCCAGCTCGCCCCGCTGCAGGGCGGCCGCACGCACCCTCTCCCTGTCCTCCGCGCTCAGCGAGGGGAGCCGGTCCAGCACGGGCTGCACCTGGATGAACTGCTTCAGCCGCGGCCTGAAGCAGGAGATCATGTAGAGGAACCGCTCGTCCCGAGTGCCCTCTGCCATGGCGGCGCCCGGGGCTCCCGCGGGCCGCTGGTGGGGGCTGCGCCCGGGCCCTGGCGAGCAGCGCGGCCCCGGCCCCTCCGCGAACCCTCCGCCGGCCCTACCCCGGTCTGCCCAGCACCGGCACCGCTTTCGGTTTCGCTTCCGAGGGCGGTGCGTGAGGGATCGGGCTCGCCGGGACCGGGCGGCTGCACCGCGCCTGGCACCACTCAGTGCCACTCCTCAAGTGTTGAAAACGAAACCTTTGACAGTAACGAAACATTTGACAGTAACCGTGAGTTGAAAAACCTAGGCATAAACGGAAACATGTCTTTCTAGCTCAAAAGCTTCCCGGGCTGCTCACAGCTATCTGATTTTTGGGCACTGGCTGCTGCCAAGGCACGCACTGGCAGCAATGCGGTGCTGGGTTGGTGTCTCAGGCTGTTGGAAGGTCTCTCCCTGAGATGAGGTTTCACCCATATCATACATGTCACTGAGCTTCAGGAACAGTCTTGGTTTCCCTCGTGGGCTTTTGGAGAACCTCAGTGTGCTTCTGAGGTAAGGCAAAATGATAAACACAGAGTGTCTGAATTACTGTGTTCACTTTTGGTCTGGGACAGTTCAAGAGAGTGAAGAATTGGAGAGTCCACAGGCCAACAGGATTGGAGAGCATGGCACATGGAGAGCCTGTTTGAAGGAACTGCACTTATAAAGCCTGGAATAAAGAAGGGTAGATCCAACTACAGTGACACCCGGGTGTTAGAAAGATAAATTACTCATTGGTAGAATTGCCTTATTAAGGTAGAGGGCTTGGCATGTTTCAATGATCTCAGACCTAGGGGGAGGTTAACAAATCTTGGGAATAAGGGTGTATCACCGATAGCAGACACAAAGAACTTAGAATTTATGGGCCTCAAGGACGTTTGGCAGAACTCCCAAGGTAAGGAAGAAACTAATAAAGCCATCTCTGTGGCTGTGCTGAGATCAGCTCTGACTGGGTAGAAAGTAATTCTGGCAGGGGGAGCTTGTGACCACTGATTCACGGACCACCGGTTCAGTAAACCACTGACTCAAGAGAAAGACTGGGCATGTGGACTAATCAGCATAAGACGCGAGGGAATCGTTTAACCAATAGAAGAAAGAATAGTAATGAATGTGAAAAACTATGTCACTTGTAGCCAATGAGCATTAATGCCTTTGTTTGCTAAAAATGTAAAAAAATGTTGATAGTCGCAGTGCTGGCTTTGTGAACTTGCCACCGAGCACCCCTTTCTGTGCAAGGCAGAACTGTAAATAAATCAAATACCTTGATTCTGTGTGTAGATCAGCCTCTTGCAAACTGGGTAAAAGAACCTGTTTCGGGACACCAACAGTTTTTCCACTTCTAAAAGTTGGATGATTCTTCACTGGGGTACACAGGACAAAGGGGAATTGAAACAGGTTTCTTTAGGGGAAATTATGTCCAGGTGTAAGAAAAAAATATTATCCACTCTAGAAACAATTAGACATTGGAATATATTGCTCAGAGAAGTAACAGAAATTTCCTCAATAGCAATATTTAACACTTGGCTTGACAGTGTCCTTGATTTAATGTCTTGCTTTTAAAAGAAAGCCATCGGTCTCCAGAGGTCCTTTCCCAGACTAAAATTTTCTGTAGTTCATATTGTACCCTCAGCTGCTTGTCATATTGAGATGTGCTGTTCTCAGAGGATCTTCCTGCAGCTGGAGGCTTCTTTAGTAGAAGAACCTAATTTGTTTTTACTTTCATTTCATTGTTCTTTCTGCTCATCTTCAGTTTCACTGTTACTTCATCATTACTTTTTCATTTCATTATGCAAGTTTCCTTTGAAAGATTTCTGTAAAAGCATAATTCTTTCCCCCCACTACTTTCTCTTCTGCCTCCAGCACCTTAGCTGGAAGACACATGAGCCTTCCTTGCTCAGTCTCAGGAGCCCGCAGGACTTACTCGGGCTCAGTGTGTGCAGATGGGTTGTTTCTGTGTTTGCTTTGTTGTGTATGCTGTGGTGGTAAATCAGGCTGTGCAGTAATCCCAAATAATCTTTTACTGGCTCTAAGAGTTTGCAGACATTAAAGGGACATTTGAGACTTGAGATAAAGAGTGCAACTTGTTTATTCCAGCTAGTGTGAGGTTGTACAGATGATGACTGAGCTCCTGCTCTGTCCACGGGTGATGCAGATACCCTGACTCTATCGCTCTCCTGGATCTTTACGCTGATTTCTGAGACCTTTGTCCCTTTCAGATGTGATTGAAATTAGTGCCAGGGTTCATAGCAGTCGGTCTGGCAGGGCAGGGGAGGAGCACTCGGCTCTCCCCTCGGCTATCACATACGCTGCGCAGTGCCACCCCACGGCCCCGGTACAGACCCGACGCTGCCCTTCCCTGCTCGGCCGGAGCGCACGGAGGAAGCCAGGACGTGGCCCAGCCGCAAAGCCGGCAGCACCGCACCGCACAGCACCGCACAGCACAGCACAGCACAGCACAGCACTGCACTGCCATGCACAGCACAGCACTGCACAGCACAGCACCGCACCGCACAGCACCGCACAGCACCGCACAGCACAGCACAGCACTGCACAGCACTGCACTGCCATGCACAGCACAGCACTGCACAGCACAGCACCGCACAGCACAGCACCGCACAGCACCGCACAGCACAGCACAGCACAGCACAGCACTGCACTGCCATGCACAGCACAGCACTGCACAGCACAGCACCGCACCGCACAGCACCGCACAGCAC
>WEKY01033026.1:0-32919 GCA_013390045.1 Picathartes gymnocephalus
AAATCAACAAACCCCAACAAAGAACACACAGTGAATTTAAGGGGCCCACAAAGTTAGTCAAAGTTCCAGCGCCTTTTTTGAAGTTCATACTTGACTGAGATGGTTGTGCTTGGTGTAGATAGAAGATAGGTCTTGCTCAGGGGAAATCAGTCTCTCTCTTGTTATGATCATATTGGTGCTTCAGTAGCAAGCTGTTCATTTCCTTTCTTTTTTTTTTTTCCTTGTAAGAGGAAACCCTTCCTTTTTCCTTGTTATTTTCTGTGCCCTCCCCATGGTTCTCAGCACTATTGATCAAGGAAGTTTTCCTTGGGTGTTCTGTCTCTCTTTCACCTCCTGGTGTGAATTGTGCCTCATCAGCTGCTGCTCTTCCACTGCTTTCACTGCTCTTTCACTGCTGTTTGAGCCCTTTTCCCTCTCCTCTCTGCCTTTCAAAGAAGTTCTGTCATTATCACTGCTCCCCTTTCTGCTGCCAGTGCTCACTGTAAGCCTGGTGGTGTCCCACCTGTGTGGACCACACTCAACTCTCCCATCTCCTTCAGCCCACCCTTTCATCTCTTGTTTGTCTACCTGGACTCTACCACACCTCTCCTTCCCTTTCCTTCCTACCTGTGAAGCCTTCCTGAAGGGAACTGTCTGTGCCTGGGTGAAATCCTTTCTCCTTGTGTTCAGGCAGCATGGACTATTTTGAAGGATAACTATCACAGAACCCAAAGTATTGAAATTTTGCTCTTGTTTATGCTTTCTAGGCAAACGACTTGTTTCTTCCTGTGTCTGTTTTTCAAGGTGTAAAATAAAGAAGGTGACACGGATCTCCCCCTTTATTTTTTATTATTAGTACTTTGAGATCTGTGAGCAACAACTGACAGATGAGTAGCAATGGTCAATATGCTTCTTCTAGCACCAGCTTTTATTGAGTTCTCACATTTATATTAGTTACAATTTCCGTATTGATATCTGTGTCAGGTTCATGCTCCAGCATTCCAGACACACACAGAAGCTGCTTTTGCCACATCCACTCCTTTGTTAAAATCCATCATCATTGACTTGTTACGATCTGACCTATTCAGAATTATCCCGTATGCGATTCTTCCCAAAGCCATGCTGGGCACAGCACCAGCAGCCATGAATACTGCAATTTTAGGGAAGGCTGATTAGTACTGTGGAGAGGTAATTCCCCAGTAAGGTGCCCAGATCTGAGCTGTTTTTCTGATTTTCCTGAGCCCTCTGCAATACCTGTGACGTGTGTGATCACACTGGTTTCAGTCAGTGACGCCCACAACTGCTGTTGTGCTGTCACACTTGATCCCAGGCACCTTCTCCAGGTTCTTCTGTTTCCTCTCTGGGCTGTTCCCACCTTGTTTCCCCCACCTCCCCACCCGCAATCAGACCCCCCTGGAATGTGCTGTGTGTGCAACAGCTGCCTGTGTAGAGCCCTATCTCTTCCTTTAGCCTGCTCCGTGGTGAGATGCAGGGCTCTCTGTGCCGGGGATACCGCTCAGAAGTGAAGTGCTCCGTGCCTTTCTCCGTTATGCGCCAAAAAGCGCCTTTTGGCTGCTTCAATATCGCTTTCCCTTCACCGCTTGATGGTGCTCTTGGACACAGCAATTCTTCATTGTGCTGCAAGAAGGGCCAGTGCAGCCAGGGTCTTCAAAATCGGCCACTAGCTCTGAGGAGCGTGATTATTCCAGAGCTCAATTCTAACCTATAGCTAGGTTCCCGTCTCTAAACGAAGTGCTTTTTTTTTTTTTTAAATGAAGGAAGCAGCATTCTAAATTTTTACCTGTTTGGGTAAAAGCCTGCTTGCTTCTTTTCTTATTCCCTGTTCTCTTGACTGGCTTATTTTCTCCCTATTTGATCAAACTGTTTTCTTCCATTTCCAACATTTTTTCCCCCTTTTGTTCCACCTCTCAGGTTCTGTTTCCTTCATGTTGCTTTCACCTATCCTTTTCCTCCAGGGCCTTTCCCATATATCCCAAATGTATTTCCTTGCTTATACTAGCTTTTAGCTGCTTTTCCTTCCTCCCCTTTTCTCCTGTGGTGGTCTCCCTAGAGTTCACAGTCTTAGGTGTAAAGTCCCAGTAAGTCATAAGAGACCCTCAATATAATTTTCTTCTTCCCTCTGAAATTCCCAGATCTTGTCTCTCTCTACTTCTGCTGTCACCTTGCATTAAAGAAACCAAAATAACTCCAAACTCATCCTCTTTTCTGCATCCTTTGTCCTCCCATGGCTAACTTACTAGTGGTGTTGTTGGGAGCAAAATCATGCCCTGCAAGTTAACAGAGAAGACTCAGTACAGAGCACCTCGGGAAAATTCCCTGTGTATCTGCCAGAGGCACAGAGAGAAACATTTGAACTGCTGTGAAGAAATTCTCCCAAGAAGACTGCAGCAATTCGAGTGCAAAATTCATGTTGTTGGGTATATGCTCTCAGAAGCAGAGTACTGGGTAGCTTTGGCCACTGCTTTAGGGCTTGAGAATCACAAATGCCATTGTAGCTTGAGTTAAATTTCTTTTTTCACTCTAGAGTAATGGTTAAAGTCTCTTATGAAATGATAGTAGGCTTCTACCCAAGCCAGAGGTCATACAAGCACACTTTAGCCACTCAGAAAAGACAACTTCAATGGGCTCTGAAAAAATTGGGATGGTGTGTATGCATGTGACAGAGAGAATGTAACTTCAACACAAGTATGGAGAAAGAAGGGAGCTGAAGCATAGCCTGTTCAAGCAGCTGGTTGCCTGACCCTAAGGAAAAGCCTAGAGTTTGATGCTGTAAGCAAAGAAACTCTCTGGCTTGTTTGATTTCTCCTGCATGGAAGAAAATATGAGTCCATGCATTCTTTGTAAATAAATAAGATAACATAAAAGACTTCTTTCCAGTTCCTGATTCCCCTGCAACAATCCACAACCCCCTGAACTTTGTTTAGCACTACGGAGGGCAGAAGGGAAAATGATGCTATGAATTTTTTAACAAAGCATCAGAGCTCTAGAAAATGTGTTTTATCTGTGAATCTCAAAGCAATGTATAAAGCAAGATTGCTTTCTTCTCCCCATTTTATGGAGATGAATACTGAGGTCATCAGCAGAGGTGAAAGTTTTGACAAAGGACCTCCCGTAACTCTCAGAAATCAAATTTTTAACCCCCTATCCTGCCTGCAGCTATGTACCCTGTTGCCTAATTTACTGTCATCAGTCCAAAACCACAGAGAGGGAAGGGTTATCTGCTGGTCAAAGGTGAGGGCTCAGCTTTCACTCTGAGCAGTTTTACTGATACCATCGTGCCCTCTTGAACAAGTTGTTTGGGTATTCTTGTCATTCACAGTGATGTAAATAGCAAGTTCTGCTTTGAAGTGTGACCCTCTGGGTCAGGCTCCAAGTCCATTTCTGAAAGAACCCCAGGACTGCGCCTAGAATTGCCAAAGTTCTCATGTGGGACAGGACCTGTGCTGTAAAACGTCATGAATTCAATAGAGCTGGTGAGCCAGACTTGCCATCTATGTGAGGCACCATTACAGTTCTCTAATCTGATCCTTTGTGGTCAAAGGTAGGGTCTTTTCTGTAGGACATGTTTCTAACCCTCAATGCTGCCCTAGCCCTGAAATGCAAGAGACAACCCTCTGGCTGGGATAGGATGTCATGACTGGATCCCTGTGAGATCAGAATCAGTCTCCAAGCACTTATGAAACTATTATAATAATATTGACTTAGTGGGGCATTGTGACAATTACTGAAGGACTGTAATATATTTTGAGACCTGCAGATGACAGTGGGAGAACATAATGATCATTTTCCTCCTTCAGTTCTTCTGTATATGGATCTCAAAGTACCCCATTAGCATTATTAAACTCCAGAGTTCCGTGTGAGGATGTTAAGTAATTCAATGAATCCATGGCCATAGGAATAATTTTTGATGGTCTCTACACTGTACATCATGTTGACTTCCCTCTTCATTGCAGCACCAGTGATAAATCTCAAGTCCTCTGGTTCCAAAAGAACAGGCACTTGCCTCTTAAAAAATCCCAGAGCATCTCCATTAATTATGATCAGCATGGGGACGATGCATTCCATTTAGCAAACTGTGACCCCCAACCACCAGGCAGGATGTGACAGCTTCCAGCTGAAGCCAGAGTGTCTTAGCAACCTCCAGTGTCCACTGGCATCATCTCTCTTGCAGTTCTGTAAGGGAACTGGACTTGCATGTCCTTGGAGGCAGCCTTGTGTGGGAGAGAGGAGAGACTTTTTGTTCCCTGGAATAGGGTCAAGGCCTCACTAAGGTTGGCTGCTCTTAAGGAAGAAAAGCAAAGATACCTCTGTGTCTTTCAAACATGAACATCCGGGTTTCATTAGTGAGCTACAAAACATTTATGCAGTTACCTCAGGAATCCTGAACTCCTTTTTGGGGGCACCTGCTTTTCCCCTATAACAGAACTGAGCAAGTAGACTCCTGGTTTTGGCGCTCTGAATCACATCTATGTTGGAAACTCTATTAAGACCATGTGACTATCTCCCTGATGTTCTACTTGACAACACATACTTCAGTCAGAGACTCCCCCTACCCCAACCTCCTGCTTCCCCTCAGCTTAGATCCAGTTTCTCCAGAGCTTTTCTGCTAGATCTGCCTGGCCTCTACAGTGGGATTTTGTTCAAAAGGACACCATCAGATTGTATCAACTCCCACATTGTGAGCACAGCGTAGGCTCTGCTGTCTGTCCTTGCCAGCCTAAATATAGTTAAAACCCTTGAAAGCTATGAGGAGAACAATGGAATAAAGGTAAATTGAGGGGATGTTCCTTCCACTCCCTTTTCCCCATGAACACACGTCTGCGTTCAAGTGCAATCAGAGAAAACTCTCTGAACTGCTTGGATCTGAGCTAGCAACCATTGCTTCTGTACGAGTGGGGCACCAAGCATGAGGTAATATGTTTTAACATGCCTGGAGTACTGCTGCCTCCTGCCAGGGCTTCCTCAGAAGGCAGGGAGGATATGTGGGCTTCAATATTGCTGATCTTACTACAGTTTACAATGCTGATATTTAAATAACTGTGAAAGGGACCTAAGAGGAGGACCTTGCTAGGGTGACAGTAGTAATTCTCTCTTCTCAGGGCTTCTCCTTGCTGTTTTCTGGAGAGTCACATAAACATTCATTTATGCATCGTTATGCATGCCTATATGTGTATGTGGAAAAACAGCACATAGGGATTAAAAAGACAGGTGTGACTCTGGGATGAGAAAGAGGTTCTGTAGATGTGCATAGTGAATGCCAAGAGCTTCCAGTACAGCTACAGTTTCCAGTCTGGGATTCTAATTCTCTTCTTGATTTGAGAGAAATTCATACCCTTCTCTAGCACAGCAGTTGCACTGTGCAATGCCAAGAGTAATGGGGAGGAAGGAGGAGGTTTTTCTCTCATTTTTGCTTTATCTCTTTGTGAATTATGACTAGTAGCCTAGGAATAGGGCTGTTGGAGTTATGAGATCTTGTCTTGGCCACTGAGATTTCTCTTTACATGCTCAGAACTGCTCTGAGTGAACAGGCAGGGTTGCTGCTTGTTTTGCTGTGATCACTGCCTGACTCAGCATACCCCTCACGTCCTTCAGGGCTCCTGGCAACTCAGGGCTGGGGCAACAGCAGCTGAAGAGGCAAGCAGGAGCAGAGAAGATAAAAAATGAGTGGGACACCTAAACCATCAAGAGATCTTGGATCTAATCCCAGCTCTTCTCTCTTCTCCAGCAGTGCACTGTGCAGACCCAAGAAAATAACTTCCTTTTACTATGCCTCAGTTTCCCTGCTAATTAAATGGAGATAATAATACACCTCTCCCAGGAGAAACATGGTGAGAGATCAGTCAGTATCTTTAAAGTGCAGTGAGATCCACAGATAAAAGGTGCTGCTGAAGAGTATTGTTAAAAGTTCACAGTGAAGCCCCACAAAACCTCCTGAACTGAGCCCTCTTGTCAACCTGGATATTTTCACTGCACCTTTGAAGATGAAACTCTGCCGCTTACACTACTTTGCTTCAATTCAGTAGGTTTTAAGAGGCCACAGGGGGACCTGTTAGAGTTAAAATGGATTGAAATTGTCTTTGAGCCTCTAGAATAATGAGTATTTCCTTTTCTTTACATTTTTGGATCCAGATGAGATGCTGTTCAGTTGCTGTCATTCTGCCAATGTATGCCTTTCCATCGCATTGAAACCTTCATTCCTAGGGTCAGGCATTTGCAAGCAGATGAACGTTTTTTTGGAAGAACATTAAGCAAAAGAAACTTAGGTAGGAAATTTTAATTACTTTTAAACTCTAAGCTACATCTTGTTCTCCCCATTATACACCATTTTGATTCTGCATTACACAGATGCTGGTTATTTCTATTATTTGAATTAAGGTGATGATCTTCTTGGTATCTGAGCACATTTCATGATTATTATTATTTTATATCTTGGCAGTGCCAAAAGGAGAGGAGAGAACATTAAGATGCTCAACTAAGGCCTGATTCCCAGACCTGGCACGGACTTTCTGTGTGAACTTTGGCATGCTGCTATGCTGCCTGTCTTTCTGCTTCATTTTCTCATCTCTGAAATGACACTTCTCTGCTTTGCAGGGTCAGTGCATTCATTGGTGCAGGTTGGGTCTTACAAATATGATACAAAGGGAAAGGCTCTGATTCCTGCCCAGTTGTGTTAGATGCTGTACAGGCCTCCATGAGGCTGTGCTCCTGCCTTGCAGATGAATGTGATGGTAACCTAACAAAAAGGTGTGAAAAGAGGGAAAGATGCTATTCCTTTGTACCATGGGAGGTGAGTATGTTAAAACACAGAGGAGCATCATGATAGGAAGGAGGATAAAGCCCTTCAAAAGGCAGCTTGGAGGTATGATGGGGCTTCTCTCTGCAGGGCTTTAAGGGCAATTTCTGTCTGAACTGCCATGGTTGTAAGAGATTGTGCTCCTGGAAGAGGGGTGGAGACTCAATCTCATCTGAGTGCCCTTTAGATTTTTCAAATTCCTGATTACTGTGAGGGTTTCCCCTAGAAGTGACGCTAAGAAGTAAATGGTATTTCAATCTCTCTATTGATTTGTTGTAATACTAAAATATTTTAGGGGGAGGTGTGAGATACTTTAGGAACCATACGTTTGGCAGTGTTCTCTGCAGCATAAGTGAACCCTCTGAATAAAGGTGACCTTTCCTGGCCCTTCAGAAATAGCCTGTGATCCCTCCTCCCTGCTGTACTGCTACCTCACCTAAACTCACCCTACTTTGAGCAACCTGTTGGACCAAATGGCCGGCAATGGTCTTGCCCATCCCAAGTTATCCTATGAGCCTGTGATTCACTTTGCTGCCAGGAATTCTGAGGGATGATGCAGATTCAGCCCTACCCCTTATACAGAGAACCAAACTGAGGAGTGTATATCTGCACTACAAAAATCATAGAAAATCTGATTGGAAGGGTTTTCAGTAGATCACAGAATCCAGCTTCTCTAGGACCATCACCATCACGAGATCAGGTCAGCCACACTTTTGTTGAGCTGAGTCTTAAAAACGTCCAGGAAGAGAGATCCCACTATCTGATCTGCAACTTAGTAGCTGAAAGAAAGCTAGCCAAAAGTCACTAGGTATGCTTTCATTTTGACATTTAACATGAACAAAATCCACTCCTGGGACCCTGCTCAGGGCCCTGCTCTTAGCCAAAAGCCCTCCTTCCTGCAACTTCCCCATGACTTCCCAGTTTAAATCTAAGATTAGCCTTGATAATCCATTCTGGTGGTATCAAGAGAAACCCCTTTAAGACAGACAGGCTCTTGTTGCCCTTGGGCTTGGAAAAGCCTGGCCAAAATGACAAAACCCATGTGCTGCAGTCTTGTGCGATGGTCTTGATTTTTTGGTACTTGTTCCAAAGTCCACTTTCCATATGAGCAAGCTGGTGTTTGTTGCCTCTGGACAATGCAGACACTGATATTTTCTACCAGCCAAGTCTTCCCACTGCAGTCTCATGAAACATGCCCTCATTGGCAGCAGGTTACAGGCTTCCACCTGTGAGCCAAGGGCTCGTGGCAGATGGGTCTGAATGCAAAGTTTGGTTTTGGATTCAGTTCTGGAACTGAACAGTTTGAGATGGAGTCAAATGCAGAGCTTTCTTATTGGATCTTTCTTTTTCTCTTCTGCTACACTTGCAGTTGAAGTTGGGCTAATTCAGAGCTGAGCTCCCTGTTGGCCAGATCTCTGGCTGAAATTTTGCAGGAAGCGACACAAATCTGAGGAAAAATAATTTCCAAACCAAATCAAAGTTGGATGTAACTGAGTAGCTGCCAGGTGAAGTTACAGAGAGGCTAGAGGAGACTCAGTTCAGGCGTAGATGAACAGGTGAAATACTAAGCTTGCCTTCTTCATGTTGATATCTTGAGTCGGTGCCTAAATTTATGAGTGACTGAGAAATCTCACTGTATTGAAAGCTCAAGACTTTTGTGTGTCTTTACACTGTGAAATATGCCACAGTTTGTTCAGCTACTCTCCAGTCTTTCCAGTATCTAAGCACGTATGCCTTTCCCTCTGTGCCCCTTCCCTCCCCTTTTTGCAAGGCACGGGAGAAAACAACACAGGCAAATTTTGCAAAATCTATTTCAAGTCAGTAATTTGCTAAGTGCTCGGATCTTGTAGCTTTTTTTTTTTTTCTATGTTAAGTAATTTATAAATAAAAATAAATTCACACTCACTCTAATATTTGCTTGTTCTTGAGTTCTATTGGCGAGATGTGTGAAAATTGCCTGATGGTTGTGATCCCTTGCAAAAGCAAAGTTACAGGGAGTAATTACGGATGGTATTATAGAACAGAAGGATAATTTGATCTAAAAATTCGATCTAAAGCTCTCGTGTAGGGACATATTTCTCTGGGAGAGGAGTTTGTAAGGCAAAAGAGAAAAAAAACAGCGTGGATGTGAGTTGTGGAAAAGCAATTATTCTCTCATAATATGGGAACACAGTGTACTTGGCTCAGGAGAGGTATGAAATACAGCAGAAAGAAGGGGCTGTAAGGAGGAACCTTTAGGTATCCCAGCAGGGTTACTTGGGAAGGTTATTCAGAATGTGTTGGGAAGACACAAACTCCTGAGCCCAGCAAAAGAGATTTGAGAGGAAGGATACACAGCACTGCATGGGAGGAAGCTGTGTTGACATTTTAATCGAGAACATGAAAAAAGTCTAGGATCTTCTTGATCTTCTTGAGGTCTCTGCCCTGTCCACAATAGAGATCAGATGGAGCAAGAAGTTCCCAGGTATGTGAGGCAAGGACCAGGAGCATCTGGCTTTTGGAAACCCCCAAAGCTCCCTGGAAAGCCTTTAAGACAAAAGGAGCAGAATTTTCTAGCTTTGGTCTTCTAAGCATTCCTCTTGTATGCAGAAATACTGCCAGACGATACCCCTTTCATTTAGGGTCACCATTATCCTCCTGAGATTTACCAAGGATTGGTGAAGGCTCATGTTTTTCCCCCATAAAATGACTTCAGTTCCCTCCCCTTTCTGTATGTAGCCCCATAGTCACAGAGAGGCTTGCCTGTGGTTTCTGGAGAAAGCATCTCCATCTGCCCTTGTCTCACACTTAAAAATTGCCACCTTTTGGTAGGTCTTCTCCCATGGAAATAGATATGTACGGGGCATTGCAAAGCATATGCTGTGATTTTTATTACCAGCAAATGTGTACCACTCCCTTGCCTGACCTCCAGCACTGAGGTCCCAGAGGGCAGCACCTGCCTTGATGCACATCTATGTTTTAAACACCCAGAGAAGTGCCAGCTCCCCACAGGCACTCACCAGGTTAATGGCAACATACAGCTCTGCTTGCAGCTAACAAGATTTATACACAGGCTAATGACTGCATGTTTTCACTTTAATCAACGTACAAATCACCCTTTTATTATTATGGTCGGGTTTTTTTAACTCCAATTTAATTTATAATTTAATTATGCTCCAGATTGTAATTGTTGATATAATCCACATCTCTAATTCCATGTTCACTTTGTGCTTCACCCTAACCTTTCAGCGAGACGCCCAAGGAGTGCGGTGAGAGAGTCAGTGCACAGGGCTGGAATCAACTCTTGATCTGAGCACAAAGAAACTCATTTGATGGCCTCAGGCTGATTTGCCTGTGGAGCCCTGTGTCAATTCCACAGGCTCTTTTCTCCATGCCCCACACTCGAAATCACATGCCGGGAAGAGAGAAGATCACAGAATCATTTAAGTTGGAAAAGACTTTTAAGATCATGAGCTTTCAAGAATCCAATTTGGTAGCTGAACATGTTAACCATCTTCTCCCTCCTGCCTTAATTTTGTTCCCCTCATTAAATGTCACCATTCTGACAGCTGAGCTTTGGCAGCAGATTGTGTGAGCTCTCCTGACCCTATTCAGCACAAAAGAAATTAGCTAAGCTTAAATTACTTTTCAGCATAGAGGACAATAGTGCAGAAATGAGGGGACTCACAAGACTTAACCATGCTCTGAAGTTCAGATTGCTCAGAGGCCTGTGGGTGTGTACCATGACGTCCACAGAAGTTGAACTTTGGTTGTAACTAACACGATGTCCAAGACAATGTTCCTTTTCACACACATATGGGCAGTGATGTTTCTGAATATGCCATTTTTGTCAAGGCACCTTAGAGTTAGCCATGAGTAGCTAAAGTGTCGAAAAGTCATTTTTATATGAGGTGTTGAGTGATACTTGAACATCACATTAGTGGAAATGTGTTAAGTAATGAGGCTTTGAGGGTATTTTTTGTTGGTGAAGACATACCTGAGCCCAGCTTTCAGTGTGGCAGTGATGTGGCTTCTTATCAATAAATTCAGAGCTGGCGTGGGGAGCCCTGGGCTGGGAGAGCAGTGGGGTTGCAATTGCAGGGCTGGTTTTGGGCAAACCAGGTCTTGGGTAATGAAATATGGATGTCTTGAAGGCTCAGCTTTCCCAAATGGCAGCCCATATTTGTCTTGAACCACGGGCAAATTTTACTTGGATGTTGTCAAGGACCTGAGTGCATTCCTGGGAGGCCCCCAGACTTCTTACTGTACTTGGATCCGCCTTTTCTCATCAGGGAGGACAACAGGCAGTGGCTCCCTTGCAAAGCTGAGGTTGGCGCATAAACTGCTACTGTGTATACCTTGATACCATTGTCTAGCACCTTGTGGTAGAAAACAGCTGAGGAGCATTTACAGCATATTTCTGCTCTTTAGGTAAAACGAGCAAATGTGAATGCTGTTTAAGTCTCTTAGCCTGTAAATTCACACAAAGTAAAATATAAAGCAGAATCAAAGAGCATGACAGATTCCCTGGGAAGTCTCCTAGCCAGGAGATCACTTCCCTTGCTCCCTGCAAACGATTGCTTTATGGGGTGCATTGAAGTCTGATCAAGAGCTCTTGACTGATACAATGTGGTGTTGGGTACAAATGCTGTCTGATGAGAGAAGTGAACAGAAACTGCCCTAAGTATAGCCCCTGGCTGTATGTGTGTGCAGTTGGCTGCTCGATCCTTTGGGGTACCTGCACAGGTACAAAGCCCTATCTTCATTGAGTTGGCTGGTCAGCTGCTCAGAGGGATCTGAGAAATACTCTCATGCAAGATTGGCAGTGCACATTTCTTGGTGGCATATCCCCATTCCCAAAACAGGACAGCTTCTTCTTTCATCAAGGTTGCATAACTGGTTTCAAGACCCAGACCACGAGGACCAGTGGGCCTGGAAAATCTTCCTACCACAGGAAAATGTGAAGGATTCTTCCACTAGAGTTGTCCCAGCCTGGACCTGCCTGAACTTCCCTGGGGGTGCCACTGTGGGAGTAGTTACTGGTGGATTTTCACCTCACTACTTACTTGCCTACGCTCCTTTATGAATGCTCCTAGTGCACATTAATGCACCATGGTTTATTCCACTTTCAAACCTGCTTCACCTAAAGGCACTTGTGTTTTCTGGCAGGGTATCCATTAGGGAATGAATGAAGGGTAGTTAGTGTGCTATAAAAAAATCACACCCTTGCTTATTGCACACTAACTTCACTTTATACACGGAATATTCCAGAATGAAGAGTGTTTTCACTTTAATCAATGCACAAACTGCCATTTTATTATTATGGTTTATTTTTTTCTGATGTAATTTATGATTGAATTATGCTCCAGACTGGAGCATAAAAAATACTTTTATTCCAGTATAACTACTCCCCTTTGGAAGCAGAGTCATTATAATGGAATAAAGTCCATTTTATTCCAGAACAATGTAGTGCTCTCTACTGCCAGCAAAGGCCTGAATGTTGTAATTTATAAAGAGGGAAAAGTAAGGGTAAGAACAGGGGGAAAATTAAAGCAAGGATAGTTAACTGATAAAGGTCTCGAGAATATCATACACGTGAGGACTGAATATAGCCCATAGTGAGGAACACTAAACATCCACAAACTAAATAAAAATAATAAAAATGCCTCCTGCCTTTGCCTCATACATCTTATGAGGTGGTAGAAGGGTTTGTGGAGAAAGGATTGATGTCTCTTGCTGGGAAGTGAATTATTCAAACTCCTGGCTGCAGGGAGCTCCTACAGTTATGAATCCTGTTTGTCTTTGTGGTGTTGCCAAGGCAAAGGTAGCTGCTGGTTCTCCACGGGGAAAGGGGACCCTTGGTGCTGTGTTACCCCTGGATGCTGAAGGCCAGCTCCTTGTCAGCCAGGTCTCAATACCACCCTGGCCAAGAGCAGCAGAGGCTCCCTGAGGCCAAGAGCCAGCTGTGATATTGCTTAGGGCTGGGCACTACAGGCGTACAGGGTATGTATGCCTCAAGCATCCATGTGGAAGCATTCTTCTGTGCTTCTCTCTGCAGCATCTGCTTCGGTCAATGTGTTTAGTATTTCCAATGGCAACTCAAAACTCCTCCTCCGGGACTACCAAGGTGCAATCAGGTCCAAGTAGGCTGCTAAGGTCTGGAGCAAACTCCAAATCCCAGGTCTAGTAAGACCTAAACATATGTTTTTTACCCCTTTAAGCAATGAAGCATTATGTTAACCAGAGGGCAGTTAAACAGTTTGCTAAATTCAGCTACAAAAGGAAATGCAGTCATCCTCAGTGATGAGGGCCAAACTGTCACATATCACACCACTGCTGTGCGTTTGCACTTCTTGGATACAGACTTGGTGAGCTTTTAGGATGCAGCCCAAGGAAAATGATATTCTTTTTCCTCTCCTGTCAATAATTCCCCATGTGGCAATCAATTTGATCTTGCTGGGGGCCAGGACCTATCTTTCAGAGATTTTAAGTTATGGTGAATAGGAGTGAAAAAAAGTGTTTTGCTTATACTGTGAGGGTTGGTATCCTTATCCCATACCCATTACCCATACCTGCTCCAACCCCAGACACACAGTTCTGCTGTGCTGCTGGACTTTTCTGGAGAGAGGACAGAGAGCTGCTGGATGGGGAAATGTGGCAGAAACACAGCCTGTGTTTCTGCCGTCACATTTTGGAACAGAGATGGCCCTGGGTTGGGCTGGGATGAGGGAGCAGGTGGAGAGTCTGGGTTGTGCATGATACTGATATCATGATGCTGTGCAAAGTGAGTCCTTGACATTTTTGGTAAACACTGGTGTACGCTTCAAGTAGATGTGCTGGTGGGGTGGGAGCAGGTTTCCTGCCACTGCATACACAGCTTGAACAGCCCAGGCAGGCTGCAGCACTAAGACATCCCATCTCACTGCTCCAAGCTGACCACATCTCCCTCACTGACCCCACACATCTTCCAGAGGTGTGCATAAGTCTCTTAAGCGTGTGTATATCCTATCCTGGTTGGTACCATTAACACTGACATCTTAACAGTAAGATCATCTGACAACAACCTGACTCATTTCAGCTCAGCTTTCATTGCCAGGCTTGGGCATCCTGCTCAGGCAACATATGTGCAGAGTGATAAGAGCCTTTAGAGGAGCCCCAGAGAGATATGGACTGGTGTTCACTCCACAGTGGCTGTATAACTAGAGGTGGGCACCAGGATGACAAAGGGAATTTATATGATATGTCAGCTAGATACAATATCCTTCAAAATATATTGTCTGTTTCTTGAACAGGGGTTAGCATGTCTCATAAAACTTTTGGCTACACGTAAGGAAAATAAGTATTAAGAGATTTAGGTATAAATTCTGTCAAGATCAAATAAATCCATCTGCTTCTGACAGGTAGACTCCGCTGTGTTAGGGGAAGAGAAATCTGTGGGATGTAGCCTTAACAGACCTTTCTCTCCACTGTGAGGATATTAACAGCAGTGATTCCAGCAGTGACCTGCTCTTCATCCTGGAGAAGGCTGACCTCCTGTCCACCAGCTCTGCTCCACCCCAGAGCTGGCAACATTTGGCAAAGCCGTTTAGAAGCCACCTGTGGATCCCCCATATGACCTTGTTTGCAGGGCAGACAGTGTCATTCTCAGATCAAGTCTCCTTCCCGGGAATGTGGCAGTTTTGGGAAGCCAACAAAGCTGCTGCTGCGTCAGGCACCACGTCAGCTACTTAAGTCCGAGTAGGAAAGACCCTGCCAGTTTTGAATGCTTTGGAGCACTCCTCTTTGGCTATTGTTGTTCATATTTTCTTTACAAATCTATTAGCTTTACCAGGACCATTAAATAGCTATTAGACTGCCCATTAGCAGATGCTCTGGATGGCTTCACACAGAGGTCTCAGCATGGGCTCCTTGTTTGTAAAAGGCAAGGAGAGAGAGAGAGAGAGAGAGAGGTGAGATCAGGAAATGGGACCTGGGCTACAGTGTGAAGGAAAAGGAGAAAGGAGAAAAGCCATTGCCACTACCAACTGCTCTTCACACAAGAGGGAGAGGGCTCTTGGAGGGTGTGTGTGCAGGGCAAGGTAGGTTGAAATACAGCTCAACTAAACCAGTAAATCCTAGGCCAGGGCTGGTTGCTCACACAGCAGTAGAAGGACAAGAGTCCCTCATGCAATCACTGCTGTTGGGTTCTCCACCTTGCTTTGACACCAATATTGCTTCAGAAGTGCAGAAAGAAGAAAACCAGAAGAACTGTTTGTGGAAAGCTCCTGGACAAAGCAGGAGAAGCATCTAAAATCTGGAACTCCAGATCCTACTGCACAGGCTCTGCCCACCTGCCAGGCAACTGGCTTGGCAGCTGCAGGGCCGTGCTGGACTCTTTGCAGCGCTGGCATGAGTCCAAGCACGCGTGTCCCAGGCTGGCATCAGCACAGCTTTCATCATGAGCACAAATCATGCAATTATCCCAGCCTCTCTCTGCCATGCACTGCTGCCTCTTTGCATTTCACATCTCCTGGAATCAGCTGAGTCCTGCCTGCGGGTGCCCTGGGAAGCAGAGAAAGCTCTCCTTCCTTACAGCCCAGTTGCAAAGGAAGGCCCTCCACTTCTTACAGGGTGGAGATGCAGGCTTGGGTGGGCTTGAGAGGACACACCAGAAGAGTCTACAAGGGTAAGCTAACAATTAAATTTCAAAAAGTGGTGGAAATAAGGTGGAAGGTGGCCATATTATAAAAGCAATAGTCCTGCCTTAATACTCACGTATGACTGGGAAAATGCCAAATGGATTTATATCGTAAAGCTCTGCCAATACCCCTGATCCTACCCTGCAGCATCCAGCCCAATTCCAATTCTTTTTATCTTGCCCTAATATGCATATGTGCACACACAGACACACAGAGTTTTGCCAAAGCACCCTCTGTCCTGACTCTCTTCTCTGGCAGCTGTAGTGGTTCTGGGTATCCCCAAAGTCTGAGCAGTGAGGCAATCACGCTGAATTGTGTTTAGTGGAGCCAGGTTATTGTGATGCTGAAAAATGAGGACAAGATTGAGGCCATCAAGCTCATTTTTATTGTTCGTTGGAACTCCAGATGTGAAAGCTAATGGATTTGGATTGGTTGCTAGCAGCAAAGCCTCATCAAAGATCTTTTTTTTCCTAAGGGCGTTCAGTGCAATTCACTGATTGATTAGAGGCTTCAGACGGTTTCAATGTGGATCTGTGTTTGGGCTGGATCAGGCGCTCATGAGGAAACCCAGCCTGCAGCCTTCAGGCTCACACAGGAACACTGCAGCCTCAGCTCCAGCAGGCTGGGAAGCTCTCAGTGAGGAGAGAGAGTTTTGCAGAGACATGCTTTGTCACCTTGTTGGGTTTAGGCAATGGAATGGGGGAAGAAGAAGACAGACAAATCTCAGGACTATACAAAAGGACTTCCCCAACAGAAGTTTTTCTTACAGGACAAAGGCAAAAATATGGTCTTCTGCAGATGGACAGTGTAGGCTTTGAGGAGAGAAGTACAGAAAGCTACAGAGAATTATCCCCTCCCGGGAGGGTGGAGATGTCTCTAAGGAGGAGAAGCTGAGGTGACTGGAGGATGCTGAGGGCTCTGCAGAGGAAGCATAAATGTTTAGGCAGGTCAGATCTACCGAGGATCAAGATGGATTCTCTTTGTGAGGTGATAAGAGTTTGTGGGAGTCTCAAAGGACCTAACCATGACTCAGGCAAAACATATGTTATCAGAGTTTCTGATTATAGTTTTACAACTTTTACTAAAAATCCTTCACTCTCCATCAGGAAGCCAGCTGAGTTATAGATCTGCGTGTGCCTGTCAGGTGCCTGCTGCCATGCCAGCTTGTCTTCTGTTGGCATTCATTTGGGTAGTTTGCTTCTTTGTCTGCAACACAAGTAGTTAATCACATGGAGAACCTAATTAGGTGGTAACGAACCCAGGTGTCTTACTTCTCTCAGTGTAATAGGACATCTGCCACTGCTCTAAGAGCACTTTACAATGACTGACTAACAATGGCTGTAATGTATGGTCTTGAAGAGACAACAGCTTCCTTTAGTGCCTCAGCTAGGATGTGGCTTGTTGGGAAAGCCTGAATTCCCACTCTCCTCACCCGGCGCCAAAACCCATGGGTGCCTGACTACCAGTCAAGGGGAGCCCAATCCTGAACGGTGTGGGTGAGAGAGATGCAGGCAGGCTGGGAAGCACAGGATCTCTTGTGGGACAGGCCTGGTGAGCACAGGCTGAGCACAAACATTTTTACCTTGGCACAAATTTTACCTTGGCAAAATGCTTCGGACAAATTTGTTCTAAGAGAGTGAGCTTATACCAGCTCAGCAGTGGCCTGACATGGCCGCAGAGCTTTTGATGCAGTCCTAATAGCCCCAGAATCAGATTTACTGCATAGTTCAACCATTCCCTATTACTGGCACAAGCACAAAATAACCTGTTTTTTCTGCCTAGCACCCAGCTGGGCTGCTGTGGCTGTCACCACATCCCACCCTGCTAGATGCAGAGGATTGCTGGATGCTGGCTGTTCTCATGTTGTGACCAGATCTTGCTTTGTGTACTGTGTTCTCAGTAAGATTAAGAAAATCGTTCACAGCTCATAATCTGGCAGATGCATTTCACTTTTCCCTCTGTCTGAGGAAGGAAATTATAATTTTCTCAAAGCAGTGCCTTCAGCGTTTATCTGCAAATGCATTAGTTCTCCAGCCTGCTGTTTAAATCAAGCTGTCTCAATGTGTTGTGGCTGGGTGACAGTCACATTAGGTTGCCTCTGCTCTCACCTTCCATCTCCTTTTCCATTCAACTACAGGAGTGCAAGTCTGGCTTCCAGTGTGAGTGTTCACAGGAAGAAAATCAACAGTCTTTCCATCCATTAAGGTAGCCTTTGTACTAGGGGCAGTTCTGGGAGCAGAACCCTGTGTGGTCACAGGATGCCCCCTGTCCTACCCAATCAGATGGCCAGATCTGGTGGGTAATGTGTCATGGTTTAATCCCAGCTGGCAACTAAGCCCCACAGAGCTGCTTGTAGATTCTGCCCTGGTAGGATGAGAAGAGAAGTGAAAAGGTAAAAGTGAGAAAAATTGTGGGTTGAAGTAAAGACAGTTTAATAGGTAAAGCAAAAGCTTCATGCACAAGCAAAGCTAAACAAGGAATTCATTCACCACTTCCCATGGGCAGGCAGGTGTTCAGCCATCCCCAGGAGAGCAGGGCTCCATCATGTGTAATGGTTCCTTGGAAAGACAAACACCATCACTCTGAATGTCCCTACTTTCTCCTTCCCCCAGCTTTATATTCCGAGCATGATGTCATATGGTAAGGAATATACCTGTGGTCAGCTGGGATCAGCTGTCCCAGCTGTGTCCCTTCCCAACCTCTAGTGCACCCACAGGTGTGAGAAGAAGAAAAGCCATTGATGCTGTACATGACATGGTTGGAAATAAAATAATTTCTGCATTATTAATATAGTTTTCAGCACAAATCCAAAACACAGTCCCATAGCTACTATGAAGAAAATTAACTCTATCCCAGCCAGAACCAGAACAGAAGGAGACATCAATTCTAATTGCATTATGCCATGACAAGGTGTGGGATGTTTCTTCCTGACCCAAGCTGCTGATCGGCAAAAGCCCTGAAGCATAAGGATTAATAAGCCTACCAACATTTATCTTAACTAGCATAATTGAGAAAGCTGTTTCTATTCATACCACTGTCTACTTCCATCTTTTTTTGGAACGTGCTGAACCATATCACTCTAACTGAACAGGATACAAATCCATTTAGCAAATCCATAGCTCGTTTCCTAACCACTTGCAAATTCTCTCTTCTTATCTTGCTGACAAAAGTGCTGTGGAAGGAGAAGTACAATGGGGCACACTCTGTGTGTCTACCTCCCTCAGGCAGAGAAGGAATTTTGCAACATGCTTCAATGAGATGTCTGAAATCCCTCTTGTTTAAATTGTCCCAAATTTGTTGGTGCTTAATCAAAGTTAAGCCACATCCTGGGCTTTTCTCCTTGCTTTTCAGCAACTAAGGGAATTTCATGCTCATGAAGCTCAGTGACTAATAGCAGTTAATAGTGCAGCAGCAGATGGCATACGAGCTCTGCTCGCTTCTTCGCTGGCTGCGCCAGTGCCCCCCACAAAGCAGTCCTGCTGTTCCCATCCGGCTCTTCCAGTGCCCATTCCTCTGTGCAATCCCCCAGCACCTCCCAGCCCAGGGATCTTCAGTGCTGCCAGTGCTCCCAGGGGTCCCCCAGGACCCCAGCTCTCCCAGGCCAGGGCTCCCCCTGCCATGCTCTGCCAGTGCCCCCTCCTGCCCTGCAGCACCCCTTGCTAATCTCCCTTTGTTTTTCCCAGCTCACTTACTACTTGCCAAGACACCTCTGTTGTGTACATTGTGATTATACTGAAGATACCAGCAAAGGCCCCTCATCAGCTATTCTGGCTTTGTGACTACAGAAACAGTAAATGATAAGGTCTCTCCTATTTCATAAACATAAATGTCACAGGTCTTACTCTGCAGCGCTTCTGAACTCCGCACTCACTTTGAAACCAATGGGAGCTCTGTGCACAAAGCAACTCCCGAGTAATCACAGTCTGTCAGCTCTATAATGTCACAAAATATTCCATGTGTGCAAATATTTGGATTATTATTTATTGGGTGTCCACAAAGTGCAAATATCAACCTGCCCCAGAGATACATTATAACTTTCCAGGGTAGGAGGATGGGGGAGAGCACTGCCTGCTCATAAAATAGCCGCGTGCCTGATAGCAGTGCTGAGCGCTTGTGATAATAACCACTGCTTTTCAAGTCCTTTCCATCAAAGGATTTAAGAAACGTCCATGAATTAAGGCTGACATTTTCATTTAGAGGTGACAGATGGGTGGAGGCAGTGCATCTCTAATTTGAGCCACTCTAGATCTGGCTTCCAGAAGTTTCTCTCTGTAGTTTCCATTTTAAATTGGAGGCCTTGGGCAAAATTAAGAAGATAACTCACAGAGCTACTTCCTTAGGACCTGCAGGGAGTCATGCTTTAACTAGTTTGCTGCTCCTCCCATCTCTTTTGTTTCATTTAACCACACCTTTCCAGAGGGCTGGAAAAGGCCACTGAGGTTTTCACTGTGCATTGCCTGATGGCATTGGATGCTGAAGCCAGCTGAAGTTTTTTGTTCTGCTTCCGACAACTTGGATTTGAGCTTGCTAAGCACTGCTGGCTCTGTCTCAAGAGTTTGAAAACTCATGACATTGCTAGGGAAGGTGATTTACAAGTAAGTGACACGTGCGGTTGGGCAATCCAATTGTCTTGGCTCACAGACTTGGACTCTGATTCCAGAACCTTCTTTCATGGCAGGTGATGCTTGTTGATCCATGAGACTAGTTTTTCTCTTCTTATTCTTGATGTGAGGCAATGAGATGTGAATATGAAAGTAAATATTGGTCACGCTGAGAAAAACTTGACCTTTCTATTCTTATCAGTTGCAAGTTGATTCTGAGATTGCTCTCTTTCTCTCTTCTTTTTTACACTTCTGGCACTTTAAGTATCCTGAAGGAAACATTTTATTAGAAAGATTAGTGTCTTGGATGCCTTGTGGCACCTGCTGACCAGCAACAAAGCATATAACAAATTAAAAACAGAGAGGATCCCCCCAGGGAGCAGAGAAATGGAAGCTGCTTTGGGGTCTGCATGCTTTTTCAATGTCTGGACTGTTAGTGATTCTTATAGCTCTATGTCTTCAGGCCCTGCTGTCTGTCATATGTAATGCACATCATACACTGTTGGTAAGCAAACAGCTTCAGTTAATATAGGGAGCTCCCACAGACTTTTTGTGTTAAACCCATAACATCAAGGCTCAGGACTGCTCAGCTGAAAGTCCAAGTGTTTCATAGGTGAGAGGAAGATCTCTACTGTGCCTGGCGTGGGAGGTTGGAGATATAAGAGCTCGCAGCTGTTATTCAGAGTTTGTGCAGCAGAGCTCCTGTGAACTCCTTATCGGTTCCAGTGCAAAGCCAGGCAGCTTAAACAAAGCTTTTGCTGTGCAGGATTTGGACAGGGGGAACACCAATGAGCAGCTCCCATGTCCAGGCTGGGGACTGTATCCTCTGCTAACAAAAAAACCCAGAGCTAAACCTGCTAACTTTAACCACTCTACTGGATTTCACAGTGGAGATTTACACCTTCTCTACCACCTTATGTCCTCTTCACATTTGGCCAAAACTAAACCCATCACTGTCAACTTCATGGTGCAGGGTAACAGAAGAGTGGAATTAATGGAGGGATAAACTGAAGGCCTGCCATAGCCTTATGCAATTCCTTCAGCTTCATGGCTCAGTGAATAAAGAGTTGGAAAAAAATTTCAATGAAGTTCAGACTTTGCCCAGCCAAACAGATAGAAGACCCAACAGGATAGATAATTGCACTGGGAGATACCAAAGGAGGAGATTTCCATACTACTACTGCTCTTGAATCACGAGTCATTGTAAATTTTCCCCTATCCCTTCTTGTCTCATGGACATGGGAAAAAGGATTTTCACTGCACGTAAAATGTGCAGCATGACAAGTTTTGAATTTCAGTGGTGAATGAAAAGTAATGCTATTATAAGCAGTCATAATAATAATAATTAGTATTTTTATTCTGAGTGAAGAATAATTTTTTCTCAGCAGGGGGCAAGTCAGCCAGGCTAAATTCAATTTCTCCTGAGGGATTCCAGGAAATTGCCTCAAATTCCTTTACTCTTGCTTCCATTTTTGTATTGTGCACTGCTTAGAAAGTACACATAAAAAATTGCACCCATGCCTGTATTTCTAACACTCAGACTAGGAGGATGGCACACCATATTTAGATATTAAAGTAGTCTTTCCCTTTACATGTTATATTGCTGCCTGCTCTCCCTCTGGGTATGCTCTCTAGCTTCTCCACACCTTTTTTTACAGCTCCTATGCACGCAGCTCTGTTCTGGCTAGTCTAGTTTGTGGCTTCCCTCTTTCCATCCAAGCTTTCATGGTGAATTTTTTAATGGTTGAAGCACTGTAGCACTGCCAGTCCATCAATTAGTAAAATGTTCCCATGGCTCTGCCTATAAGCTCTGTTAACAGTGTTTTGCTTATTGCAAATCTGCTCCCTGCTGTCATAGGCACCTGGCTGCTTTTTCCTTGTGGCCACAATTGGGATGCATAGGGGATCTGGAGCAAATCTTCCCTGCACTTTCACTACAGCCAGCCTGCAACCTGAGGGTGAAGAGGACACAAGGGGAAATGAGAGATATGGCCCAGGCGAGAGTTTATGTGTATGGGTACAATGTTCTTTGGAAGCTGCTACCAAGTCTACAAACTTTAAAGCTGTTTACACTGGGGAACATCACTGGCAACGTTGCTCTGAATTGATCCAGGTATTTGAGAAAGCCATGAAGGAGAATAATGCTATTATTTTTGAGCCACAACTAATCTATCAATAAAACAGTGATTGGTGAGGAAACTTCAGAGAAGAAGAACTATCATTCATTTAGGCACAAGTAAGGGCATGAAATGGAGCAACTTGAAACATGTCATCTTAAAATATCATACAATAAAAAAACTCACACATGTAAATATGCCTCTAACCAGTACCAAGATTTTCCAGGAAGTGTATGAAACACAGGCAAGTATGGAGAAATTACTTTTTTGGGATGTGCTTCTGGTCTCCAGAGACTGACAATTTATGCACTACCTGCGTCAGGCAGTGCTCAGCCCACTGAACGGATACTCCACAATGTTTAGCTCCACTTGAAGGGTTTGCCTAATTGCTTTTATGGTGGCTTTTCTGCCCAACACAGAAGAAGATCCTCCCTCTGTAACATTACACTTCTCAATTTATTTGCTGTGGCTAGTTGACAGATTCTGGGTGTCTCAGCAGCCCTGGGGAATAGACAAAAAAAGGATTGTTTTCCTTTGGTGAAATGTAAACCTGATTAGCATTCTGAGAAGCCATGTTGGGATTTTTTTTTTTTTTTTTTTTCCTTTTTCTGTATTATCCCCAGCCTCTGTTACATGTACCAGATACCTCTGGGGATGTTGCTGGACAAGGTTCTGTTCTTTCACTGAGCTATTGACTACGTGCCAAATAAGATTTCTCTCCAATCGAACACTTCTGAAGATTTAGGCACTGTCTCTATCACAATTGGTGGTGTCTAGTAAAACAACTCAGTTCATTTGCTACACCTTGCCTGGGTCACTGGGGAAGTTAACTGTGTGGGACTATTAACACCCCATAAAGATACTTTCTTAGCTTTAAAGCTCTGAAACGTCAGCAACACTGTGGTGATGGTCTGTCTAAAGGCTGCTGTTGTGAGCATAGTGTGCTGCTGACCCCCTACAAAACAAAACAAAGGGACTGTGCCTGAAAAGAAAAGCTGCAGAGCAGGGCTGCAAATCTCTCGTGCAGGCATGAGGAGCACAGTTCCTATGGCCTAGGCAAACCACAGGCACAGTAGCTACACCTGCACCTACCAAGAACAGCGTGCTAAGCTCATTGCCTCCTAAATTTGATGTCCTGATCTATCAAGTTTTATGACAGCAAAGATGATTATTTGCATAATAATGTGACATATAGAAATGGAGTAATTCTCTGACTGCTGTAGGATGATACTCTTCCATCTTGTTTTTCAATAAATACTTGGCTTTGGTTCTCCAGCTCGAAGTGGAGGTTTGTGGGTTTGTTCTGTGAGTAACATAACTTGATTGAATGCAGTGGAGCTTGGCTGAACTAAGTGATGTGGACACCAGTTCCAAGACCATGAGAACTGAAAGTTAGAGGGTCACAGTGTCTCCAAAGAGATCTGACAAAAGCATGCTTAACTCTGCACATTACCCAACTCTCCTTATAAAAAAAGCCATGGTACAGCATAAACTTCAGATTGGATTGGATATTAGGAGAAATTTCTTCACAGAAAAGATCATCTGTTATTGGAACAGGCTGTCTAGGGAAGTGGAACAATCACCATCCTTAGAGGTATTTAAAAGTCATGTAGACATGACACTTATTGGCATGGTTTTTGTGGTGGACTAGGCAGTGCTGGGTTAGTGGTTGGGCTTTGTGATATCAGGGATCTTTTGCAAACGGAATGATTCTGTGATCATACCGATCACTGAACCACTTAAGTTTTGGTCAAGCATGTAAAGTTCATAGAGGTGAGAACTGTCACTGCTGTGTTCAGCTTAATAGAGAGAGTCAGTTATGAAGATGGGGGCCATGTTCGCTTGATCCTTTCCAAACTCATCCATTGAAATGGTATGTTTCTGAGTGTGACAGGAAGCCTCCATTCATTCGCAGTTTGGAAGTCACTCACCCTGTACTGGACACTTTTGCTGGTGTCTAGAAGATACTGCTTCTGTGGATGTTAGTGGTGGTTGGAGAGGGTTTCCTTTTCATTCCTATGCTGACTAAAAGACTGCTGACCAAGAGCCTTCACCTAACTTGTATTACCAGCAGCAGAATAATGGACCCCAAATATGTAGGAAGCAGAGGAAAGACAGCACAGGAGTTTGATTCACTCGCTTTTTTTTCCCTAGTCTAATATAAATAATACATTAGTCTGTGTTCCTGTCTCAGACATTTGTTCTCTGTTGATCTTACATAACAAATTATGACTGAGTGCTGTCTGCTCTACAGTTAACAACTTTTCCTTTAATTCCTTTCCTTCTTGCCAATGAACACCAGGGAAAATAGGCTCCAAAACGGTAATAGATGTTGCAAAACTAAAGGCAACCATCTTCTTGTCCTGTTTATAAGGACAAAAATGATCAGATTTTAATTACGAGAGAGATTTACTGGGATAGATTCTCCATTGGTAAGGGCAGAGACTCACTGGAATCTGATCATCTTGGCAGGGAGCAGTCTCCACCACAGTGTTTTCCTAAGAGCATAGTCTGACAAATATGGTGAGAATGGTTATGACCAGAAGGAAAGGAAAGGACTATGAAAGAAAGGACTATGATCTTGTGATGTTCCCTTCAGCCTCATTACGCATAGCACTACATAGTGCTTCACTATATTTCTCTCTTTATTCCTATTCTTTTGTTTTGCTTTCCTTCTATTGCTTCCTTGCTGTTCAGTCTGAGTCTGGCCAGCTCTGAAAATGGAGTTATTTCCTGGGCCAAAGCCATGTTAGCAGCAAACTGTCCTTGTAATAGGAGAGAGCCAGTGGGAAGGAGCAAGAGTGAGGAAGCCAGATGTTGTCTCAAGCCAGTGACATGAGCCAATATCCACTGGCTGAGAGTGTGAGCTGTCCATGTGTCCTGCCTGCAGCATCAGGCAGAAGCTTCTGTTCTCTTCTGCCCCCTCGGGCGTGCTTGCCACGGTTGTCACAAATCCAGCGCAAATCTTAGCACACACCACGGCAGAGCTGCTGTTCCACACCAAGCTGCCTCTTCTGTGTCTCCCCCGGGGGCTGATTTGGGGGTGTATATCCTCAGCTCCACTCTACACCAGCTGTGGGTTTGTCCCTCAAGGACAGATACCAATAAATGTGGAAGTCTGGTTCTTTTCCTGCTGGGGGAGATGGAAATGGACTGAGTGCATGGAAACCATCTGGGATGAGAGCAGAATTGGCCCAAACCGCCCTGGCTTAAAAGAGCCAATAACATAGAGAAAAAGTGGTGGGAGGGAGCAGAAGAGGGGAGTAGAACTGGAGAGGGGAGATAGTTGTCTAAATAGAAGAGTGAGGAATCAGCTCAATCTCCTTTTTCTGACTGATTTTGACAATGAAGTGCCATGGACTTCACTGACCTCAGCTCTTATCAGCCTGGTGTTGATGTGACCTTAATGCTTCCCTGGTTTAAAACATTTTTTATTCTATCAATGCCCCATTCCTTCTCCCCACCCCCAACTCATTTTTCCTTTTACAGCCTGTTAATGAGCAAAGTGCTTATGCAAATGAGAGGCAGAAACAATCGCTTTGAGTAAAGAAGGAAATTGTCAGGGTAGAGAAAAAATCCAACTTCACTCTAATGAGTGCCTCTCTACCTTGGCTCTCATGTCGACCCTCTTGCTTTTCACTACACCTGAAACTACAATGTTGTTTTTTAACTTTTGTGCCATAATATAAACACTGATATCTGTCTTTTTGGTAACACCATTTCACATACCCACAGAATTGTAGAAGCGTTAGCACCAATTTTCATTTTCTTGCTGTACAAAGATAAGCCAAGGGGGACGTGGGTTTCATCTCTCCCTAGCTTGCTATCTCTATGCAAATTTTGTGTCCATTTTTAATTGTTCATTTAGAAAAGTGATTTTATGTTGTTTTATCAGCCACCCTTAGTGTGGATGCGGTCACACTAATGCAAAAGTGCTGGAAAGCTGTGTTGCTTAGTCGAACTGGACTATTACTTGTATGCAAATAGAAATGAGTGTGCCTTAAGGGACTGTTCTGGTTTTTTTCCAGCATTAAAGCAATGTATATTCTAGTGTGAGCAAATATTTAGAAATGTCAGAGATGTTCTGGAAAGTATTGCGCTATTTCAGTAGAGAAAAACCCCAAGGATATTTCCTGAAAGCATTGCAGGATATGGATGCAAATTCTTTAAGGAAGCTTTTCCTTTCACCAAGATGTTAATTAGCTCCTGAACTTAAATGTGATTTTGTCAATACTTGGGTAGAAAAACAGGCAGGTAGAAATAGAACTGTTTGTATGAAGCTGAGAAGAAGTAGCAGAACACAGGGTTCTGTTTAGGTGAATCAGGGCCCGTTTGTTTTCTTTTGACTCCAGAATTTATCCAAGTAACTCGCAGCATGGGTACAGGGATGTTTTTTCCTTTCAACAATAAGGTCTCTCAAGCACCTCCTGGCTGTGTAGAGGACAGAAACCGAAGCTGGAAGGTAAGAGCAGGCTTTACTTCAGGTCAAGAGAGAAGGTTGTAGTCTGGAGACCAAACTTAAGGCAACTTCTTTGGCACTTTCCCATCCAGTGCCTCAACAGCAAAATCTGGGACTAACCAATGCACCTTTTGTATGAGGGCTCATGAAAGAAAATTTAATGGCTGTCATGTGGTTCCTATCTTTCCTGTCCTCTAGCATCCAACATAGAACTATACCTATAGATAATATAACAGGGCAGAAGTAATGACTTGCTGTTCATTCAGAGGCTCACGGTTGCCCAAAAATTCTTATTGCCATCACTTGAATTTTGCTTTATTTTCTCATCTAAAAATGTAAATCCTCTACTTCTTCAGCTTTCCAGGACACATGAGACCTGAGAGGTCTGTGAAACGAAACTTCTACCTGTCTGCCTTTTGTACAGAATTGTTCAAATCTTAAGATTATCTTTCAGACTTGTGCTCCTCTGTCAAACTGGGTTGAAACTGGCCAGCTGACTCAATGTCTATTAGAAGAGACTTACAGGCAGAGAGTATGATCACATATCCAAAGAAATCAGGATAAAATGAAACAGAAGTAGGTGCTGTTTTCAAGTGAGTAGGATCATTTTTCATCAGTCACCTCTTGTGGTGCGGAATCCCTTGGGATCTTTGGGATGGCAGTGAGGGCAGAGGTCGTGCTGGTAGGACACACAAGAGTGTGGAGTGTACACTGAGGGTCTACCTCAAAGTCCTTATTGCCCAGGAGAGCATGGCCTCACGCTGGTGAATGTTCACTGTGGGTGATGCAGAACTGGATCTTGCCTGGAATGTAGGATTTGTTTAATTAATTCATGTATGGGAGCAGTAGTTTTAGGGCTAAGCTGTTTCATCCTGTTGCTCCCTACCAGGCTACATACATTTGGTGTTTGGAGCGTGATCACCCCTGTGTTGTCCAGCTGATTTTACATGTCTCCACTGGTGGCTAGGATTTTAAACATTTTCCTTTGGCCAACTTAATGAGGCTGCTGAAATGGGTTGGTTAAGCTTCTGATAAGCCTCTTGATTTTTATTTTTTGTTTTCCAAGCCTTATGTGAGTCAGTCCTTTTGAATTCAGCCACCAGCACCTGGAAAGAGGCCACCAGCACTTGGAGGCTGACAACATTATTAATGCAAGTCATTATTTGTGTGAAAACGCTCCTGGCTCATATGAAGCGTGTGGGTTCCCACTGCTTCAAAGGAGATGGAAATACCTGCTATGTGCAGATAACCCAGCCCCCTCCGCCTGTTCTGAACCATCAGGGCCCACCACTCAAACCTGGCCCTCTCCAGCAGCCCTCTTAATGAGAAATGTGTATCTGCTTAAGGATCCCTTTGTGAAACTCCTGAGGGCTTGCAGCAGCATCAAGCTAACAATGTGGAGTATAATTTAGAGACAAATGGGAAGTTACTCATCTGAGTTGAGTGACACTAGGAATTTCTCGGATTGGAGAGGATCGAGAGGAGGGGTGAAACAATAGCCAAAAAAAGGAAAAGATTAAAATTAAAAAAAAAAAAAAAGAACACCCTGATCCATCTTGAAACTTTTTTGTTTGTTTGTTTGTTTTCAGTTATTTGATTTTTTAAAAATTGTTATCCCTCTTAACAATGTGCAGGTGCCTATATCTGTGTAGACCCATTCTGAAAAGAACCAAATAAAGGTTTCAAGGTAAAGATAATTACAGACAGGGAGGTAAGTGGGCTGTATACAGTCCAGGTTTGTCGAAGTGGAACCATCACAAACTAACCAGATACTTTCCTTGAGGAGGAAAATCAGCGTTCTAGAGATAAAAAAACCTGTGTGAAATCTAATTTATTTTGGACTTTAGGAAGGTGATACCTAAAAGGAAAGGTGATATACTACATGGGAAATTACTGCCTAAATCTGGAGAAGACAGGGATTAGGAATAAATTTGCAAGGAAGGAGTGGGCTGATGTAATTAGCTGATGAAACAAAACTGAGAGACTCAAGACAAAAGTGAGATTGTGAAGGAAGCATTGGGTGATCTTGAAGGTAATAGAAACAGAATGAAATCAAACACTGCAGAGTAAAAGGTTACATCCTTGGGATTAACATGAGAATTTCTTTTATGCGCCAGAATAAATAAATTAATAAATTCCATAAATTGGAAATCATGGGAGGGAGAAGGGACCAAGATGTTATTCATCCTGTGATCAGCTAGTACAAGTGTGAGCCACCTCTGGGATACAGGTGAGAAACAAGCAAATGCAATGTTAGGATGAGTACTTCTGAGACAGAGGGGGAATTTTTAATGTCATTGTTTGAGGCTTTGCTGAGGCATTATCTGGAGCATCATCTTCAGCATCAGTCAGTCATGTGCCTGGCTGAACTGCAGCAGGAGCAGAACAAGAAGGCTGCTAAAGAAGGCTGTGGGGCCATCCAGGAGAATAGAGAACCTGTCTTATGTGAGGAGACTACAAAGTGTTCTACTTGTCTGAAAAAACAAAGGCTGAGAAGTGATACGATTATTCTCTATAAACACCTTGAGGGGATAAACGTCAAGGAGGAAGAAGAGCTGTTTAAGCTAAAAGACAAGTGTTGGCACAAGAGCAAATGGGTACAAACTGGCCATGCATAAAAATAGGCAGGAAAATGGAGGAGAATGACTAACCACTAGAGGAACCAGGCTCTAGAGCAGCCTAGACAACTGGAGTGGGTGAAGCATACAATTACAGAGGCACTGGGAGGCATGATCAGTGTCTTTGTACCCCATTAGGGGTTAGTGAGCACTCCCACAGCTTGAGACTGTGCTTGAGACTTCTTCTCTCTCTCTCTCTCTCTCTCTCGTATGAGACTTCTCCTTTCTCTCTGCCCCCACCCCATTATGACTGACTCCTCTTGCTACTGCAGAGGCAAATGTTTTATCTGTGTTCAGGGTGTCATTCAGCCTGGAGACAAAGGTGTTTATCTATCGTGTTGTGTGCAGTAAGAGATGATTGGCTTCTGTACCTCCGTACTATGATGTTTCAAAGTCTTTTACTTCTCTAGGATGGGAACAAATAATCACTTTTTCTCTCTTAGTTCTACATTGCCATTTTATTACAACAAAGGTGAAGTTGCATGATAAAAGTAGCTATGTTTTAGAGAGATGTATTTACTTCTAGGATTCTTCTTCTACCCCCTGTTTAACCTCTGAGCTGGATTTAATCTCTTTTTTTTTTGACAATGGAAAGAACAACTCTGCCATTTAATAAATTTCTTGAGAGAGTTGTAGCTTCTTCGCAGGCAAAGAAGGATTAGGGAACAGGGATGGTAAGTGAATTGTTCCTTCTCATTTCCTGCTGACTCACTGGTCTCTGCATTACATTACAACATGGCTGAATCACCAGGGGAATCTAGGCAAGACTCCTCTAATCCCATTTAGGCTAATTTGAATTAGGAAGAGAATAAAAAAGATGAAAGGGCAACAAAGAGGAATCTAACTGTCATGGCAGATTCCAGGTGCTTCTCTTGTGGTAAATAGTCCCAGGTAAGGTGAGTCAAGTGCATCAGAGAGGCACAGAACATACATCTTCATTTCAGATTGAGAGACAGATATCAAGGTATTGCATGCTCATAAGCAGAGTATTGCTGAACTCTTGAGAATTGCTTTGACTAGTTCAAGCTCTATCTATCACATTTGACATTCACTAACACGTAGGATTTTTTCAGCTTGCATGTCTCTCAGTCCCCAGTCCCAACACTGCCTTCACTACTGGCTGTGAGGTAAGACCCTGTGTGTGGACATCTGTTGTCTTTGTGGTAACAAAAGAACAACAGAAGAAGGGAAGGAGCAGGAAAACTGCTCAAGCTTCAAGATTTGGATATGACCCTTGTACTGATCAGGAGCACAGAGTGGTGAAATCAGCCCCCAGTGTTTAGACTCAGCCTAAGCTGTGATTGCTTGTATGGTCTTGGATATATTCCAGTGCCCAAACAAGATTTGAGAAGTAGACTAATAAGATTTTAAAATCCAAATACAGAAAAGAGAGCAGATAAAAAGTCCCCGTGTGCTGCTATTCTCTCTTATGCTGTGGCTGTAATACATTTGGACTACTACTCCTAGTATCAGTTTGCCTTACTAGTATGTATGAGCCCATCCAGGCCTTAGAAAGTCCTTTGATGAGTTATTGTATTTCCTCTGAAGACATGAAGTAATCACTTGCCAGCCCAGGCTGCATCTTTCCTTGGACAGTGTGGGTACAGTCATTAATAATGTAGAAAAATCTTTGAAAAGTGCTGACAAACCTGATAATGGTGGTTGTGCTGGTTTAAAGAGGGACTGGGGAAATAGCTAGCTGAAGCATATGTGAGTTGGCTGAAGCCTACCTAATGTAGGGTAGGCTAATCTAATTTTAATTGAGATATGGCTGTAGCTGCTACAGCTGTACCTGAATTAGGCATGCACTTGCCAGCTCACACATACTGCTTTCCTGTAGCTACTGCAACCTAAAGGTTGGGCCAGGCTGTGAAACCTCCCCATGAAACTGCACGTGTTCAGCTCTGCTCTGCCATTCTCTGCTGCAGGGAGTGCACAGAATTCAATCCACTGGGCAGGTTGTATCTGTCGTGGGTTGATGGCAGCCGGATGCCAGGCACCCACTAAAGCTGCTCACTTACTCCCCTCTGCAGCTGGACAGCGGAGAGAAAATTTAACAAAGGGTTAATGGGCCGAGATAAGGACCGGGAGAGATCCCTCACCAAATACCGTCACGGGGAAAACAGGCTCAACTGAGAGATATGAAGTGAATTTATTACTAACAAAATCAGAGCAGGATAATGAGAAGTAAAACAAGCCCTTAAGAGCACCTTGGCCCCATCCCTCCCTCCTTCCCAGCTCTACCTCCTTCCCCAGCAGCACAAGGAGACAGGGAATGGGGGTTATGGACACTTCATCACCCGAAGCTTCTCCTGCTGCTCAGGGAGAGGAGTCGTTCCCCTGCTGCTCTGTGGGGTCCCTCCCACAGGAGAGAGCTCTCCAATGTGGCTTCATCTCACGGGCAGCAGCTCCCTGTGAACTGCTGCAACAGGAGTCCATCCCACAGNCAGCATCCCTCAAACTGCTGCAGTGTGGATCACTCTTCCACAGGGAGCAGTCCACCTTCCTTCAATGACAGGCTGCTCCAGTGTGGGTTTTATCTCTCCACGGGTATCCCATGAGCTCATAGCCTCCTCCCAAGCATCCATTGCCTCCAGTGTGGGACTCTTCCATGAGCTGCAGGGGCACAGCTGCCTCACTGTAGTCAGCGCCAAAGCCTGCAGAAGAATCCTGGCTCTGGCACCTGCAGCACCTCCTTCCCCTCCTTCTCCACTGACCTTGGTGTCTGCAGGGTTCTTCCTCTCACATGTTCTCACCCCACTCTTCTCTGGCTGCAATTACCTTTTATTTTCTCTTCTTCTTGAATATGTCCTGGTCTTGTAGCAAAATGCCATCATCATCAGAACATATGTGAAGTATTTCACAGGCTCAGTAACATTTCTGTCTAATCAGTTGAGGTTTCCTGCTCCTTATTTTACTCTGGTAAGTTCTGGTGCTGGAAGAAGCGTGATGAAACTCTAGCTTTTAGGGGTTTGTGCATGTCTCTAATGGGAAACAGAAAAACAGGAGGACTTTCAGGAGCTGTCCCCAAAAGGAGGATTGATAGAGGCTCAGATGAGGGTATAAAATGGTTACAGCACAGTGATTTGTGTGGAATAGAGGTGAATGATGATGATGATGGTATACTGTGGTTCCCTCTACAACTGAGGAGCACTTGGTGGGTAAAAGTGGATCCTATCCCTCCCTAGTTTTGTCATAACTTCTCCTATCTAACTGTATGATTTTCCATGTTCTGCTCTGCTTGTTTGGTTTTTTTCTTCACCAATAATTTTGTGATAGTCCTTGTTTTGTTCATTTTATGAAATAGAAAATGAGGAGAAGTACAAGAAAAAGGGGAACATTGTCCTGACTTTAATCTAGAAAGGGCAAAAGGTACAAACATAGCAGACAAGTAAGTTTGAGTTTACATTAACTGAGGGAATAGCCTGTAGGCTGAACTCCAGAGCTGCCTTTTTGGCAGTCTCCTGACTAAGTGTGTTACACTGTGGTCTTTTAGATTTGCTTAGTTAGTCTCCTGCATGGAACTACCTCTGTGCTGAACTTTGGTTGAACTTCATTGATCATCAGTGTTCATTCTATCTGGTCTGGAAATTCGAAGGGAGAGAAGAGAAGAAGTCAAGCTTGAAGTAAGATTGTCTCAATAAGAATTTAATTTAGATATTGCACAGTTATAC